>JASANY010000862.1:75000-83982 GCA_030849755.1 Trypanosoma avium
TTTTTTTTCGATACTCTAAAAATGAGAATCATATAAAAACCAAAAAAAAAAGGCCAACTTATATGGGAATTTCTCGATAACTCCATATTTATTTTATTTTCTGTACTTTATGAAGAATTTCTCTTGTAGAAGTCAGGTATTCACTAGTCCCACTCACTCTCCTCTCACATATCCAAAGTTCACTACAATCCTCAATCAGCTGTGTAGTCTGATAACAAAAATATATATAGAACCTTTAATAAATATATTTATTTATTTAAGGGCAATACATCATCGCATAGAGCAATAAACACAAACAACCACAAATACATATAGAAATTAAGTAAATAAATAAAATAAATAGGTGGGAGTGAGAATTTTTGTGTTTGTTCGTATGTATTGTCATGAGCAAGATAAACCATTTTTGTCACTACTTACGCTCCTTTAAAAAAATGATAAACTTATTACTACTATTAGTATTATTATGATTTATTATTATTATTGTGGTGGTGGTGGTGGTGGTTGAAGAGAGATTATATTAGTAGTATTACTAGTAGTATTCACTGCATTCGTCGTAGTTGTAGTTTTAGTTGTAGTGTTAGAAGAAGAAGAAGGTGGTGGTGGTGAAGAATGTTGTTGTTGTAACTGTTGTTGTTGTTGTTGTTGTTGTTGATCGGAGGCCCAGAGAGGCTCCAGGAATGGGTGCCGCAGCGCCTCATGGCAACTCATCCGCTCCTCTGGTTTATATTTCAGTAGTTTTAATAAAAAATCTAAAAACTGTCGGTAGGCCTCTTCACTGTGGCCGGGCTGATCCCGCCGGGACCCGCGTGGCCCCCCCGTCGCCACCCCCAACACACTCGCGAGGGACCTCGTGGGGAGCTGCGGCTCTCTCAAGGTGTACCCCCCCGCCCCACTCTTCTCATAAAACTTTGAGAGTTTAGGGGAGGCCTCTAACATCTCCGCCGGCACCGGGCCAAGCATCGCCTCAAACCTCGCGAGCTGCGCCGCCTCCGTGCGTCCGTCAAAGAGCGGCATGCCGGTGTGCAGCTCCACCAACACACACGCGAGAGACCACCTATCAATCGCGGGGCCATACTCTAAATAAAATATAACTTCCGGACTACGATAATAGCGACTTTGAATGTATTTATGAATAACTTTATTGGAGTAACAGGCGGAGCCAAAGTCGATGAGGCGAATACCACTACGGTTTTGATTTCGTAATAATATATTTTCTGGTTTAATATCACAATGAATGATAGGACTTGGTTTGGCTTGTTCAAGTTGGTATAAAACTTGTACCAATTGATATGTAAATTTACGTACTAAATCTAGTGTAACTCCATTATAGTGAGTACACTTAATTAATTGATATAAATTAAAACTGAGTAATTCAAATACTAACACAACGTGACCTTGCCAATCAAATACTTTTAACAACTTAACTACAAGATGATTAAGGTGTGGATTAGTATTTAATTTTAAAAGAATATCCAACTCTAATTTTGCTTGCGATCTAAAACTAAGTCCATGACGAGTAATTTTTAATGCAACATTCTCACGACGTTTCTCATCAAAACACTTAACTACAGTACCAAAACTTCCTTTACCAAGTACTTCTTGAACAGTATAACGATTAAGTATTTCTTCACCTGAAAGAACAAGATAATGTCCATCTTTGTCATCAAACCCATTATTATATTTTGGTCCAGGTGCTTCTAATCTACGTTGACGACAATATGCTTCATTAAGCCTCTTATAATTTGCTAATAAGTGTACACTAAGAGATATAGATGGACGGGTAAAATTTTCTGGTGCAGTTGTAGTATTTGTAGTACTAGTAGTAGTAGTAGTAGTAGTAGTAGTAGTAGTAGTAGTTGAATTACTAGCCGTTGTACTTGTAACTGTAGCATGACTTCTACGACTTTGAGGTGGAGGTTTAATTTGTTCAGATTTATTTGGAACTGCTTGATACTGATTTTGTTGTTGTTGTTGTGCTAATGTAGTAAAACTATCTTCTTTAGTCTGTACAACATTACTTGTAGTTTCTTTTCTTTCATTCCCTACTCCTCCTGTTTCTTCTCCTGTTAAAATATTATTAATTTTAGGTTTTTGAGAAGGATTCATATTATCTTTATTATGATCATCTTCTTTAGTTACTGAATTTTTTGTTACCACCACTTCTCTATGAGATGTTATTGATTGTGCCGTATTAGATATTTCTTTCATACGTAATTTTTCACTATCACCATATGTTAGAGTAGAACCTGCAGTAGAATCTGCTCCATCTATTACACCAATCATATTCTTTTTTGTTATTCCTATTGATTTATTTACATCATGTGTATTATCTATTAATTGAGGCTCAGTAGATATTTCTTGTATTCTATCATTCTTTGTAGAAGGTATTGGAGTAAATCTACCGGAGCAAGTTGTAACATCTGCAAAAGGATCCTTATGAATTGAATTACTATTTGATGTATTTCGATAAATATCAAGGGGAGGTTTTAAAACTCTTCGTGTTGTTGGTGAATGTGAGATGCTAGCTTGAATTTGACGTCTACCACCACCTGGTCCACCAACATTAGGTACTACAGATACTGTTTGATTATGAATGTTATGAGCACTCGGTTGTTGTTGTTGTTGAAAATAATAATAATTATTATTATTAGTAGTATTAATATAATTATTATTATTATTATTATTATTACTATAATTATTATTATGGCGAAGGTGGGACTGTGGTGGTGGACTACTCGCAGCAGGAGAAGAATTTATACCTTCTCGTATTTGTCGATTTGTTGTTTCTTCAATATTTTTACCATAAGTATTCGTGCGGGGTTCAATAGGAGCACCTGGAGAAGTGTTAAGACTCATTTCCCACTAACAAACACTTTTAAGAAGGAGGGTGAAGAGGGATATACAAATAAATAATTTTAATAAAATGCCGTCAATGAGAAATTACAAAAAAAAAAGTTATTTGTGTTAACTTAGCGAATGATGAACCCCAAAGATTATTCTAAAAGTGATGATAATGATAATGATGATGATAGAGATAATTAGGTAAATAGAGAAATAATAAACGAAATGACTTAATCTCTGCTAGTGATTATCTGGGCACCTCCTTTTTTTTTTTTTCTTTTTAGTTGCTTTTTTTTTTTTCCCCCTTTTAAAGATGAAAATAGAGACTCAATAACAGCAAATAAACGTTATTAATTCCTTACACAGAAAACTTGCCAAATATCAGCAAAAATATCCGACGATATGCCTTAACAGTACGCTCCAATAATAATAATAGTAAAAATAATAATGAAAGATTTACTATTTTTTTAAAGCTAATGAAGAAAGAATAATAAAAATATTATAACGAATATACGTGATTTTTTTCTTTTTTTTTTTTCTTTTTGAAAACTTCGAAAGGATATATATTTTTTTAATTATTAAAGGTATTTAGAAGAAGGGAGGGGGGGGGGCGAAGAAAGAAAAAAAAAAAAAAAATAGGCTGGAAATAAATATTACTTTCCTTTTTTCTATTTCCCTCAAATAATTTGGCTTCTTTCCGTGACCCTAATATATACCTAAATATTTCCTTTATTATTATTATTATTATTTTTTTTTTTATTTTTTTTTTTTTTTTTAAACGAAAAACAAGTCAATTAATAGAGAAAAGGAGAAAAAAATATATATATATATATAAAAGAGAGAGAAAAAAAAAAAAAAAGACGAGTATCAAGAATAATAAAAATACTAATAATAATAGTAAAATAATAAAACCATTAGAGAAAAAAGAAAAGAAAAGTAGGAAGGAAAACCCCCCACCCCCCACCGCACAAATATAAATAAATGGGGAGAAAAAAACAAATAGAATACCAAGTAAAGAAAGAAAAACATGATGTTTAAGAAGCGTTAATGACTTCTTCATTAAAATTTATCTACTTTGTTCCTTTCTTTATTCTTTTTTTATTTGGGTTTTCATAAACATTTTTCCTTTTCTCCTTTTCTTTCCCCCCCTCTCTCATAATGCAAAAATATATTTATCCAATGTACATTTGTGACTTTATGAATTTCAAAATGAAAAAAAAAAAACCCAAAAAAAAGCAATAACAATATATATATATATATATAATACATTTCTAACTATTTAGACAAATTGATTGTTTTTCCTAGCACTTTGACTTCGCAATGGTCTTCTTGTAAGTGATGGGCGTCGCCCTGCTCTCTCTTCTCGTGTTGTGAGAAAAGAATAAGTTTGCCTACTCTCTGCTGCAAAATTAGAAATATTCACATTTGGTTTTCTACCTGAAGTACAGGCTGAGGCTGGGCGAGTTGGGAGTTGACACCTCTCTGATCCCCGAGACCCGTTCGTTTTTTCTTTTTCTGTAGATTTAAGTAAAACTGTAGATTCTGTGTTTTCTTTTTCTCTAGATTTCATTGTAGATTCTGTTTTTTCTTTTTCTGTAGATTTCATTGTAGATGAAGTGTAAACCTCATCTAGCCGGCGGCGGTATTCTGCGAGAAGTGTGCGGCATCGCCTATTCTCTTCTCGAAGTTGTTGTTTTTCTTTATCCATGAGTTCCATATGCCCCACTACATCTAATAATTTATCACTATCCTTCTTTAACTCTGAGAAGCGCATGAGAAGGCGAAGACGTTTTAATTCTCGTTCTTTACTATCCCATTCACGTAATGCAGATTCTAGGCGGCGTACTTCATTCCAAGCAGCCTCTGCCTCTTCTCTTGCTTCCTTTAGTGCCTTTTGAAAATTTTCTGTTTCAGGTTTTAGAGAATTTAAAGTTGTTGTTGTATCTTTCAATTTTAACTCTAACTCATGTATTTTTTCTACTTTATTTTTGTACTCTAGACGTAATTTATTACTTTCTTCTTGCAGTTCGTCATTAAACTGCTTTAATTGTTTAAGTTTGTCGTTTAATTCTTCAATTTTATTCTTGCGAGACTCTACTTCTTTATTTCCAAGTTCTAATTGTTGATTTAATTTTTTAAAATCTTCATTTAATTTAATATTTTTAATATTTAACTGATTAATTTCTTCCTTATCTCGTTTTTCTTGTACAATATTTTTATTACATAATTCAACAACACTACTATTCGTATTGTTTCTTTTATTCATTATTGATGTGATATCTAAAATTATAACAGAATCTAAAACAAATCCGGATTCACCAGATAATTTAGTGCGATTATCACTATTTTGATAGTAGGGAGCTAAACCTGTACCTATTCTTTTTTCTGTTGGTGCTCCTACTCCCACTTTTAGTGAATTTTTTTTATTTATCTCTTCTTCATTATTATTCTTGTAATTTTCTTCATTTAGAATTCTAATATTGGTGGTATTGTTATTATTATTACTATTTCTAGCATCATCACCATAATATCCTCCACCTATACTATCGTTACTTGGAAAACTAAAAGAAACTTCCTTTCGCCATTCATTAAAATCCTCTAGATGTACCCTTGAAGCTATATTCTGAAATGAAAGTACTGTACTATTTGTTTCTAACGCATGTGTCCACTCCGTACGTCTTCGTCGTGTACTATATCCCTCACCAGAGACACTTCTTTTCTTTTGATATTGTTGTTGTTGATTTTGATATTCCATATCCATCATGATAGAAGTACTCCCACCACAAATATCACCTTCAGTTCCTGTAATAGAACTTGTAATTAACTCTGAACATCGACTAGATGTAATTAAGGCCTCCTGAAGTACTCTTATCTTTTCCTGCAATCGATGAATAATAGACAAGTAAGATCGCGCCTCATCTTTAACTATTTCATTTTCACTTTCACTTTCAGCTGGAGTAGATGGGGCGAGGCAGCGGGCGCACACCTCACACACAGCCCCAGAAGAAGAAAGAGAATATAAATTATTAGAGGAGGCCCCATTCCGACTTCCCTCCTCTGATATTCGCTGGCAGGCAGCTGGGAGGAGTTGATCTAACATTAGCGTGGAGGCAGAGATGAGAAGTGGGGGGAGGGAAAAAAAGAAAGAAAAGAGAGAAAAGAGAGAGAGAAAAAAAGAAAGTAGATATATAAATAGACAAAGCTACAATATCTATTTCTATTTTCCTTTTTTTTGTTTTAATTACCTTTAGTTACTCCTCTCGATCTATTTTCTTTTTTTTTAATTTAATGTATAATCTTTCTTATTATTATCTTATTTATCTAGGGTGTAGAATAGAGAGTGAGGATAGGGGAGGAGAAAAGAGCAAATTATTATTTTTACATTTTTTTTTTTTTTTTTTAATTTTCTTTTAGAAATCAATACGTATTAGGATTTTCCTTTCTTTCTTTTTCTTTAAGAAGGGGGAAACCCAGACACAAACAGAGAGAGAGAGAGACAGACTGAATAATAAAAAAATAGTTACAAAGAAACATGAAACGCAAAATAAAAATAAAAATGAATTAATTCCATCACAGAGAGGCTTATTAAAACCATATATAGAGAGAGAAAGAGAAAAAATGTGAGTGATGAAAGTGGTGGAAAGGAGGGGGGGGGGGGGGAACATATATAGCACAATATTCCTATTTACTTTTGCATCAAATAATTATTAAAATTAAATTATTATTATTATTATTAAAAAAAAAATAATGTCACCATCATGGTTCCATCGTCTCTGCTTTCTTTGAAAAATCTTCAGATGGTATTATCCATCCCACTGCTATATACTTACTTCGCAAACGTTCTTCCCATTCATTTAACATTATTAGATGTTGTGCATCCAGTGTTGTCCAGTCTGCGTTACTTTCCTCTCGACCAACTTTCATTTTTCCTAAATGTCGTGAGCTATCACGACCTGCAAAGGCATTATATGGAGAATTCGCTCCATAAAATTCCAATGAACAATTATAAATGATACCTCGAACTCCTACAAATGCTAATGGTTTCTTAACTCCATCATATTCACTTAATTCCTCCAAAGTGTAACCACGAGGAACAAATATTGCTTTGGGTGCAACTTCTACAAGACGTTGACGCCTCCGTAGGAATGAATGAAAGAAAATTAATGAAATAGAAGTAATTATAAAGGAGAGAAGTACATGATAAAAAGTAAGATCATCCTGAAAGTCAAATGTCATTTTTTTTTTTTTTTTTCTCCTTTTTGATTTCTTCTTATTCTCTTCTTTTCAACTCTAAGGTCGTTAAGAATTTATTTATTTTGGGGTTTGGTTTATATAGTTATAAAGCCTCGTAAAAAAAAATAAAAAAAAATAATACCGACTAAGCAGTATTACCTATAATTATTTTTTATTTGATCCCTTATTTATTTATTTATTTTTTTTTTTTTAGATACTTGATCATCAAAAAAACAAAAAAAAGGGGGGAAAAAAATAACATTGAAAATAGTAAATAATGAAAAAGAAGATATGTGTAGCATACATCTCATCATTAATAGAAACAACTAAAAAAAAAAAAAAAAAAAAATACAACTCGTAAGCGCATGAAAACGAAAAAAAGAAAAAAAAAACGCACATTGAGAGAGAAAAAGATTTCACTCGAAAAAGAAAAGAAAAAAAATGACATCGAATTATTTTTTCAGATATATATATATATATCTTATATCAACCCCTTTTATTGTTGTTGTCCTTCTTTTTCTTTTCTCCTTTATTTTACCCTCTTTTTTGATATTATCGACTAGTCTTGATGTAGATGAGGTGCAAGAATACCATCCTGAGACAATTCTGCCTCTAACTGATCTACCGAATAGGTTGGAAATAAACTTATAAAATAAGATGTAATACAACGTGTAACTATATAAAATGCTTTAGATACTGGTGAAACCCGATGTAGTCGATGAATATGAGGTCCTTCTGTATTATTAACTCCTGCTTCTGTTGATGAATGTGAGGCTGATGATGATGTAGAATGCCCTTCACCAACCACTTCTCGCTGAATACGAATGGAGGATAAAATAATTCTTAAAAGAGAGAATGAAAGTCGAACAACCAGCACAAGAAAAACATAATATGGTGTTATTGTACTGAAAAAAAGATGAGATGCCAAGAGTGCCTCACCCAAAAATCGTAAACAAGTAAAAAATATTGCCCCATAGGGTTGTTGTAAATGTTGTCTTGCATTATTTGGTAATAAACGTTGTACATTTGCTCGTAGAAGAACAGGACGTCGTAATTCTCGTTGTTGTTGTTGTTGTTGTTGTTGTTGTTGTTGTTGTTGTTGTTGTTGTTCCAAACCACCTGTGGAATAAGAAGAAGTTGGTGAAGATTGTTGTCGTTCTTGTTGTTGGGGATTATTATTATTCATATTTTTAACATTATTAGTATTGCCACTACTGCCATTTCTCATTTGCTGCAGTTCAAACCTCAGAGTCTGTTCTAATATATACTGTTGACGGTATTCTTCTAGTGTCATAGCACGTACTGTTGCTTCACGTTTCCCCTCCTCCGTTTCATTCTTGTCACCACTTGGATTATTTTCTTCTGTCATATTCCTAATTATTAATTCTCTAACTTTAACTGAGTATATATATATATATTGATTTTCTTTCTTGAATTTATTTACAGCAAATATGATACTTTACCGATTTTTTTTTTTTCTTTCTTTCTTTCTTTCTTTATTGCGTTGATGCTTCCTATGGTCTTAAAGTTAAGAAAAGAAAACTTATATAAAAGGAAGGGAGAAAAAAGGAAGGGAGAAAAAAAATATATATATATTTTTTTATGATTTTGTTTGACTAGACAAGGAAAAAAAAAAAAAAAAACGCCTAATGAGTTAGTATACTTTCTCAAAAGTAGGAGGCCAAAAAAAAAAAAAAGTGAATTAAATACAATTAAAAATAAATGTAAAAAAGAAAAATGAATGAATCATAGGTGAATTGAGTGAATTAAGACCTATCCATATTTTCCCCTCCGTTTATGTGTCTCAGTCCATACCCACCACTCCTCCCAATTTCCGTCGTCGTTGTTGCCTTTTTTTTTTTTTTTTTAATCATTCTTACGCGTATCCAAACTTCTTCAGCACTTCAA
>JASANY010000863.1:0-85171 GCA_030849755.1 Trypanosoma avium
GGCATCTCTCTTTATATTTGTTTGGCTTGATTACCTTGTTTTGTTTTGTTTTGTTTTGTTTTAAATCTTTACTAAATTTGAAAAAAGAAAAAGAGTAATGAGTAATATATATGGTATTATTTTTCGTTTTTTTTTTTTTTTTGCGTTGTTTGTTTTATCTTCCTTTTTTTGTAATGTTAAAGAATATTAAGATGATTATTCTACTCCTTAGTATGTTCACAATTCTCGTTGCCCAATCATATATTGGCAACCGAGTTTTTTTTTTTTTTCTTAATTCTGTTTTTTTTTTTTTCTTGTTAATGTAAATTTATTTTTTATTCTTTTTTCTTGAGTTTTATGCGACTTTTTCCAGGAGTTATTCGATTTCTCTCCTACCCTTTTTTTTTTTTACTATATTTTGTGTCAAATTTTATCATTCTGATTTTTGTGTCTAACTTCGTATTTTTTCACTTTCTTTCCAATTCTACTGTAGTTGTCAATGGCATTTTTTTTTTTTTAATTTCGAAGTCCATTAAATAAATAGGAACAAGTAATTAAAAGAAAAAAAGATGTATGATTTCTGTTATCATTATTATTATTATTTTTTTATATAAATATATATACATATTTTTTGTACAATATAGTTTATCTTTAATAAATTCTTTAATAAGATAAACATGGATAAATAGAAAATTTGATTTCTCTAAAGTTATTATTAGTTAGATCGTGACCGTTTTCGTTCTACCGTTACACGTGGCGTTCGTTGTCTCTGTTTGTGTCGTTGCGTCTCATGTCTTCTCCCACCACTACTCATAATGCTTGTAGTGAGAGGTGAGGATCCCAAAGTGCGTAAAGATTCTGTTGTCTGTCTTGGTGGTGTGGCTGGTGTTGTTGCTGGTGTTCCTGCAGCAAATCCTCCTGCTGAAACAGAATGGGAGTGAGGTTCACGCGAAGGTTGACGTGAAGAGGGCTTTGGGGTCGTGGCAAGTTGAGAAGAGGCATATCTATCAGCTTGAGCCATTACGCGGGACTTTACAATTCGAAGTTCATCCTGTAATTCTTCGTTAGTGGTTTTTAGTTGCCTTACAGTTTGTTCGAGGTGAACACTTTTGCGTGAGGTATTCTCTAGGTGGTGTGTTGTCTTTACTACTTGCTCTTCAAATTGGTCAAGAAGTTCCTCTTTTCTCTCTAACTCTTCTTGTAAGCGGTGAATCTCTTCCTCTTTTTGTTTTAAGGTACGCTCAAGGAAAGTAATACGGGCCCGGTGCATTTTACTCTGGGCATCTGTTGCCGTCTCTTTCGTACTTTGTCGACGAGATGAACGATTTTGCTGCTGCTGCTGCTGCTGTGTTAAACCTACTTCATCTCGTAATACACGCATTTGAGCATCAAGTACATTAAATGCATGTGAGAGTTCTTCTGTTTGTTGCTTCGCTGCCAACTCAGAATCCCTCATCTGACGTGACAAACTACCAAGCTTATCACGTTTTTCTCTTAACTGAATAAGAAGTCGTTCATTTTGTAAACGTAGCTGTTCAACATCTTCTTCTCGTTGTTTCTTTAATACTTCAAATTTTTCTTGTAAACGATGATAATCAAGTTGAAATTCCTCCTGTTGTTCACGCAACCGCTGAAGCTCAGCATAACTTTCTTCTGAACTTGCAGGAATACACGCAAGTTGCCATTCACTTCTTTCCAATGCAGCCTGTAGCTCTTCCTGACGTGACTCCAATTGTCTACACTTTCTACGCGAAAGCATAAGATCTACTTGAAGACTAGATATTTGGAGAAATTGAGCCATATCTATACTCTCCGAATCATATCCTTGATCACGTGAATGTATCACATCATCTGCTTCAGTTACTTCTAACTCTGTACTTAACAATCGTCCTTGGGTACGCATAGACCGTTCAAGTGCTCGGTAATCACGTTGAAGCCTTACGTGCTCAGCGTGCTCCCGCTCCAATTCCACTGTACACTGTGCAACGCGTTCCTCAGCACGCTTACGTGCATCAGATGCTCGTTGGGCACTTCTACGTGCTGCAATAAGTTCAGCAGTGCAAGCTTCTGCTCTTTTTTCCCATTGTTCTTCAAAGCTTCGTTTTGTTAATTTAAACTGTTCATGAAGAGCCTCAAAAGTTTCAAGAAGATGGTCTGTTCGACTCCCTAACCCAAACTGCGAACTCGCATGATCAACAGCTACACTGTCAAGAGCTTCAAGCGTTTCTTTAAGCAGTTGACTCTTAGCATTCAACTCGTCACGAAGAAAAATGGAATTACGCCGCTCATCCTCGAAAGAATTACGCACATCCTGAAGCTCTCCTTCCAAACTATCAACACGCTCTTCCAGATTAGCAGCCTTTTCAGCAGCTTCTTCACGCTCATGAGCCAATCGCTCTAGTGCTGCTTGTGCGGACGACAGCTGTGCCCTCAATGCGGCATCACCAGTACGAGATGCAGTTACGGCCTCACGCTCTGAGGCTGATGCGCTACGACTCTCAGTCTCCTTTGCACGAAGACGGGCCTCAGCCTCGCTCAGCTTGCCCGCTAGTTTGCCAACTTCCTCCTCAGACTCTCGAAGACGATCCTGTGTCTCACGCAGTTCAGTGGCAAGTGCTTCAACAGCACGCTCAGAGGCACCAGCACCACCCTCCAGGCGGGAAACACTGTCAGACAACTCAGCTACTCTAGAAGCCTGTACTGCGCGCTCAGCTCTCAGTTGTTCAATCGTAGCCTTTGCTTTTTGTAGTTCTTCTTTTAAACTTGTTGTGATCGTTTCTTCAGCTTGTTCATGTTCCTGAATAATTTTGATATGTCCTGGTTTTAATTGCTCTATTGTTGAGGCAGATTCTGTCATTGTAGCTTTATCATGATATACGATTTTTTCTCTAATTTTTCTTTGTATTTCTTCTCTTGAAGTATCTTTTATTTCTGGATTAGATATAATTGATTGATGTTGGCTTTTATTTCCTTTTTCATCTTCTGTAGGTATGTAATTGTACTCTGTTCCTTCTCCACCCAAACTTTCTTTGCTTAAAACTTGTTTGAGATTATTTAACTGGTTAGTAAGAGTTTCTATGGTGGAGAATTGTTCTACAATCTTACTATGAAAATCCGAAATAACTTGTTGAGATTCAGTGTATTTTTCCTCTGTAGATTGAAGTTGTTCTCGTGTTTTGAAGAGTTCTTCTTCAAGTAGTAGTTTTGCCTTACGGGAAAGATCTAATTCATTTTCTAAATTTTTTATTAGTTCTTGTAATGAATTTATTTGTAAGTTTAGTTTTTGTACATGTAAGTCCTTATCTTCATTTTCACGACGAAGAATAAAAAGTTGTTGTTGCAGTGATAACTTTTCAAGTTCAAGTGCAGAATCAAGTGAAGGTCCTGTTATCTTGTGTGGATTTTCTAAATTTTGTTGCATTTCTTCAAAACGTTTTTTTAGGGAGTCATACTCTTCACGGGAGACTGATGCACGTTGTAGTAACATTACTTTGAGTTCTTCAATAGTACTATTTTGATATTGACACTGTATCTGAAGATTGTATACTTCTTCTTTAAGAGAAGTATTTAAGCCTTGAAGTGTGTTTCGTTGTTTTATTACTTCTTCTAAGTTTACTTCATGATCAATTCTCTCTTGTTGAAGTTGTTTTTTTAAATCTTGCATTTCAGTACGTAATACCTCTATAAAGTGTCGTGATTGGTGTAGTTCTTCTTCTTCTTCACCTTCTTTTACATTCAATGTTTGAATATTTAAATTACTTTGTTCATGTGCAGCTGAACGCTCGTTTAAAAGTGTATCTTGTAAATCATGAAGTTGATTTTCTAATTTTTTATTTAATTCAATCATTTTATTCATTTCTTCCTGTTTTTGCTGAAGACGTCCTTCGTATTCCATTAATGAAAAACATTTCTTCTCTTCTCCAGACATCAATAAAAGTTTAAGACGTCGAACTTCTCCCTCTGACTCATCAAGCCTCTGACGTAAATTATTCGTCTCGTTCTGATGTCGACAAATAACTTCACCACATTTTCGATGATCATTCTCTAAACGTTCAAGACATCTCTGTTTACGCATTAATTCCCTATGTAAACGTGCAGCTTCTTCTTTATAGTGATCTCGTAAATGATAAGCTTGATCTAATGTAATACCTGCACCACTTACATCTTCCTGAAGTCTTGCAGTATATTCCATTTGTTCCTCAGGTGTCATATTATCCCATGCAATTTGACTTTGATGCGCTGAAAATAATAACATGGATGATGATTGATTATATTGTCGTGTTTCATTTATATTAAGTGTACTCATATGTGGTGATATATTTGTTTCCGTTCGTGACATTCCAACTAGTGCACGATTTGCGTAATTATCAGAAGTCAAACCTTGTGAAATATTTTGACGTTGAAATAAAATAGGGTCTGTAGCTGTTAAGCCTCGTACATGAATAGGCGCAGCAAGACGTGGAGTGAGGGGTGGTGGTGTTGCAGCCCGGAGATGAATTCTATTATTATTATTATTATTATTATTATTATTATTACCACGGGTAATACCATCTGGTGGAGGGCTCCATGTCCGTGTGAAGAATCCCGGATAGCGGCGAGCATCATTATCGGTAAACATTATTTTTAATTATTATTATATATATATATATTTTTTTTTTCTTAATAATGTGTTTTGGGGTACTTTGATGGTTTTTTTTTTTTTTTTTGTTATTTATTTTTTTTCTTTTTTTAATATTTATCTTTAATTCTCTAGTTCTTGTTGTATTGTGACCTTATTTTTTATTATTATTATTATTTTTTTTTTTTTCTTCTTCCACCTTACTTCTCTTTTTTTTTTTTTTCTCTTTGTTCTGGCCTTCGTATTATTTAATACGAATGTACTTCTGCTGATTTTCAATGACTTTAAGTGTTCCGCCCAAACACTCTCAAACAGAAACACAAAAATACGCAAAAAAAAATATATATATATATATATATATTTCCTTTTTTCTTTGTTGGTCTTTTTTTTTTAAAACTCTCTAGTTATCCAAATGTAATGTATGCAATGTACTTATTTGTATGAATAAATGTATTTATCCGGTGTAGAATAAACGCCTTTTTTTTCCCTCCCCTCTATTTCTCTGTATCTCTTCCTTTATTTATTTATTTATTTATTTTTTTTTTTTTTCTGCTCTTGTCTGTTTGTTATTTTTCCTCTAATCTCTTCTTTTCTCACCGTTTCGGCTTTCTGAGTGTAATAAATATTCTCAATTTCACTAGCCTTAAATTTTAAGATTTCATCAAAAAGAAAAAAAAAAAAAAGGGAGGAAAAAAAATATATATATATATATTTAGTTAATTCATCCCATAGATGGCACATCTCACTTATTCACAGTTTGTAAATTATTTATGATATTTTTAATTATTTATTTCTTCATATTCACCTTTTTCCCCCCTCTCTCATTCATCTTTATGAATATTTAATTTCATGTCTCAAAAAAAAAAAAAAAAATAATAATAATAATAATATATGTGACTAACAAGAACAACCACCGACACAACCAAAACCAGAGTCACCTAACAAAAAAAAAAAGTCTCCCTTTCCACACAATCATTTTTTTTTTTTTTTTTTTTCTTTGGGGGGTGGGGTATATTCTCTCAAACTTTTCTGATACAAAACTCACATTTTATAGTAATTAACAATAAATATAAATATATATAGAAAGATAGAGATATATTATCTTGGGGCATTGTGTTCTACAATCATAATATCACCATCTTTCATTATATAATCCGGCCCAACATACCCCATTTGCATCTCCGCTGCCTCTAAATTTGGTTTTGTAATAAACTCCTTCCATCCCATAACTTTTGCTCTAATAAAATAATTTTCAAAATCTGAATGAATTTCACCTGCTGCTAATTTCGCCGTGGCCCCTATTGGAATCGTCCAGGCATGAGACATAATTGGACCAACTGTATAAAAAGATTGTAAATTTAAAAGTTGATAGGCACCTTGAAGTAATAATTCCCCACGAGGAATATCAATTCCATATTCTTTTAAAAACATTAATTGCTCCTCCCGTGAAGAGAGTTGTGAGGTTTGCTCTTCTAATGCAGCGGAAACACGACAGGTACGAGTTATACCAAATTTATTTTCAACTTCACTTGTAAAAATATTTCCAGAAATTACACTTGCTTCATCTACATTTAATACAAACATCATTGGTTTTGCAGAGAGTAATTGATATGATTGCAACCATTGCAATTCTTCATCATTTTTTAATTTCATACTTGCTACAGGTTTCCCTTCCTGTAACCAAGAGACAACTCGTTGACAAAATGATAACATCGCATCCCCACTTTTACGTGTTTTAATACCTTTATGCAGCGATTTCTCCATTGTTTCTAAATCTGCTAATACAAGTTCATTTATTATTGTACAAATATCTTCTAAAGGTGTTGGACTATCAAAGCCATCTCTAGCACTTTCAAAGCAACGCACCATATGAAGTAAAATTGTACACGGGCGAATATCATTTAAAAATTTATTTCCCAATCCAGCCCCTTTAGAAGCCCCAGCAATAAGTCCTGCAACATCGGCAAGATCAATTTCAACATCTATTAACTTTTGTGAATGGGCAAAGTTGGCAACATGACGTAATCTATCATCTATTACGGAGACTCGAGAAAGATTTGCATCAATTGTACAAAAAGGAAAATTACCAGTTTTAGCTTGTTGACTGCAAGTGAGGGCATTAAAAAGTGTTGATTTTCCAACATTAGGGAGTCCAATAATACCAGCACCTCTGCGGCGTAAATAAATAATACTGGCGTGAAGCATTTTAAGCTATTTATTTATTTATATTTATATTTTATCAGTTTCTTAATTAGAAAGTATGTTATCAATATATATATATATATATATATATATAGTGTATTATAAATAAATTAAAATAGGGGAAAGAAGCGAAAAAGGAAGGAGAGTAATATACAAAAATACAACAACAAAAATAATAATAATAATAATAATAATTGCGTCAAGTATAGGTCTTGTAGTGAAATTAAACACTTTTCAACCAATAAATTTCATGTAAACACTCAGAAAAAGACAAGCAAACACCTAAAAATCAATAGAAAAAAAAGAGAGAGAAAGAGAGAAAGAGAAAGACCTATGCACAATAAATAAATAACTGAAAACAAAGTAATCATTCTGAACAGAAAGAAGAAGTATCATATATAAATATAATTATAATCAAAACTATTTATTAACATTTCTTTATTCACCTCTTACTTTTATTCTTTCAACAAATAAACATACAAACACCCACACAGAGAGACATATATACCTAGAGATATCGCAAGAGGGGGGGGGGGGGGAAAAAAGCAACAAAAAATAGAAGGAGAAAGAAAAGAGAAAAAATCATAAACATTATTTCTATGCCTGGCTTTTATTATTATTATTATTATTTACCCTTTTTCATCTCTTAACTTTTTTTGATTAGTAAAATAGTTCTTCCTCTTTTAATGATTTCTTGCTATTGTCACTATTTCATATTCTTTTTTTTTTTTTTTTTTTTTTTGGTGCTTCTCATAAGTTCGTACATCTTATTTTCTTTTTTTTATTTTCCTGTAAACATCGCCAGTAATAAAACAATAAAAAAATAGAAAAAAAAACGTCCTTTTTTCATTATTATTATTATTATTAACGCCCAGCTTTAGACATTTTAGTATACCCTTAAAGGAGGAGGGATACACGCACACAAACACAAAAATAGAAAAAAAAAAATTATCAGTAAATTATATAGAGACGTAAACAAAAGAAAGAAAAAAAAAAACAGACAAACAAAATAAGAAAACGGTAATTAGGAAAATAATAATACCAACCAAAAAAAAAAATAATAATAATTATTATTATTATTATTATAAATATAAATAAAAATCATGAAATAAGAGGGAGTGAAAAAACAAAAAAAAAGAAAGGAGGGGAAAAAAAGAAGGCATGATCTGAGTAGTAGTCGTTAAATAAAGATGTATCAAAAGCACACACACACACACACAGACGCACAGAAAAAATAAATAAATAAATAAGAAAATTGGCTCAATTTACGCCTTTACACATCTTATAGCTCATATCATATCATATCATAATATCATAAATATATATTATTTTTCTGTTTTTAAGTTTGTGTTATTTTACTTCTCATACCAATCATCTCATCTTACTAGATATTATTACTATTATTATTACTAATACTAAAAAAAAAGAAAAAAAAAAAACCAAGGGTAAAATACATCTATTATTATCACCATTTTTTTTTTTTTTTAACTTTGTTTATATTATTTTTCTTTTCTTATTCTTTCTTCCTTCCTCATATTTTCCTTCTATTTATTTTATATATCCCCCCCCTCACTCACATAATTACCTATATAAATATAAAAATATTTAAATATATATTAATATTTTCCTTATTTAATCCAAGGCAAGAATAAGTTCATCCGGCTCCTCCCCATCATAGGCTACTTCCTCTATTGGATTCTCTAATATAACCCCCGTCCATAATCGTAATTCTCCATTATTATTATTATTACTTTTTCCTCTTAATGTTTTAAAATATGCAGCCCATCCTTTTTCTGCAGTAAGGCCACAATGATTTCCAATCCAGAGAAACACACGATGTCGTGTATTAAGACTTATATTTGCAGGAATAATAACAATATAACAATTATTAGTATCCATATCAGTAACATCAAATATATTAGAAAGTGGAGGCCCAGTAAATGGATAGGCGTAGATTTCTATTTCTGCAGGAATAGTATGAGATCGAGGAGAATTAGAGGGAGTTGTAGAAGAAGGAGGTTTACGAGTAGAAGTAAGAGGTAATAAAGGTAAAGAATTTGAATTTATTGCTGCGGCAGCAGCTATATTATTATTATTATTATTATCTACACCTGATACTGCTGTAGCTGCTATTATTGAAGAAGATTGTAAATTATTATTATTGTTATTATTATTATTATTTGTACCTAGAGGAGATATTCGGGGTGTACTACCAATTGGTAATATTTTTCCAGATGAACGTCGACGTTCTTCTTCTCTTAATCTTTTTCGACTTGTTTCACTTATACGAACTCGTTGTTGTTCTGCTAATTGATTTGCAAAAGAAAATACAATATCATTTCGAGAAAGTAAATTATCCCAGCATCTATCATATATTACTTTAGGTTTTGGTAAATTTACGTCTACAGGTTCTTTTTGACGTCTATTAAATACAACATTATCAATAGTATTACTAAAATCACGAATAGTACGAAGTGTTTCAGTTTGATTTTCTAAAGTTGGTAATGAAGTGAAAGTAATATTATCACCTTTATTATTTATACTTTTTCTTTTTTGTCCATGATAAAAGTTATATTTTATAAAATCTTCCCAGTCTTTTTTAGCTTGTTGTCGTATTATAGCATCACACTCGGTTCCTGTAAAAAAATATGATTGAATAAATTCTTCACGACCACCTAATAAAATACCATAACATAAACGAGGATCTATTATATAATTTTCATTAGTATCATAAACAGTTCTTACAAATTGATTAACAATATGAGCATCATCATCATCATGCGTTTTTTGATGTTGACGAAATGCTAATGCAAGTCTAAATGAAAAAGGAAAAAGATAATCCGTATATGGAAGATATGCATACGCTTTATTTAATACAGGTTTAGATAATTGATTTTCCCATAAAAGTAAATTTACATAAAACCCTGCATTAGGACTACATACTGTACGTCTTTCACGAACAAAATCAAATGCACGATCATAGCAAATTCCTTGTTGCCACATTATATAAGCAATAACAAGTGAACATGATCGAGAAACACCTTGATGACAATGAATAAATGTTTTACCTCCATTTATACGTGATTCTTCAATAAAACGTATTACAATTGGAAATAATGAAAAAATAGGTTCATCCGGTGAATCGCTTATAGAAAGAGCAAGATATTGAAATATATCATCATGAATATTACCCATAGAAAATGCTACTGTATTTACAATAGAAGTTATTCCTTTTGTAACTAATTGTAAACGATCTCGTGCGGCTTCTTCTCCACCAACAAAAAGCCAAGGAAGAATTTCTGTTGCTTGAGGAGAAGCTGCTTTAAGTTTTTGCATTCTTTCTTCTGTCATTTTAATTTCATCCACTTCTGGTGCTAATTCATTTACATTTTGCCCATTTAACGTTTCATTTAATCTTAAATTTGCTATAATAGGAAAACGAGGAGAAGCATTTGAGGCTTGTGGAGTTCTAGAAGAAGTTATATTTGATATGGATGAATTTCCATCACGATTTGTAACTTGCGGAGTTTGTGTATTAGAACGTCGTGGGGCATTTAATATTGTTTCTACTGTATTATATTGCCTAAAAGGATCAGATGTAAATCGTAATCGTGGAATTTCTAATATAGGTGGACCTTGACATCTTTCTGATATTTTTGTAATTGTTGGTGTTGTTGCAAGAGAACTTTGTGAATTTATTTGTTGTTGTTGTTGTTGTTGTTGTTGTTGTTGATAAATTGAAAAAGGTGTAACTGCTATTGTTGGAGTTGATAATTTCCCACGTGGTGTACTATTATGAGATATATTTCCTCTTGCAGATGAGGGAGTTGCTATAATTGCAGGAAGTGAAGGTTTTGATTTTATTCTATATAATATTCGAAGAAGTGCATTTTTAGCACATTCTTCTGTTATTCGTAAGGAATTATTATTATTATTATTATTATTTCGACGTTGAGAAGTTTTCTCAGTTATAAATTCACCAATAGGAACACATGGGAAAGCTTCCATTTTTGTTTCTCCAGTAAAACGACGAGGATTAAAATTAAAAAATAATCTTTTAATAGTTTCTTCATGTTCCATTAGACAACGTTCAACTCGTAATGCATTTAATACAGCTACAGAAGCTACAAATTGATTTGCTTTATTTCCAGTTAATATATGAATACTATATCGAAAATCAAATCCATCAATACCCACACCTTTAGAATTTGAATTAGAATTAAAAGAAGAAATTCTTATATTAGGTTTCCCAATATTTGTAGAAAAAGATGAAGCAATTCCACGTGGTGTAAATAATTCTGTAAGAACTTGCGTCCACTGTGGTGCCTCATCATTCCCACGCCCTTCAATATTTAATTCTTTTAATGATTTCTCACCAACTCTAGGTGTAGAACCTGAACTATGACGTGATACTTTTCCTCCTCCTGTATTAGAAATTGTTGAATTTAAATGTGTTGGAGTTCGTTGAATATGAATTAACATATAAACTTCTGCATTATCTAATCGTATTTTAGCTTTTGATAAATCCACAGAATGCACAGAGACAAGTGAAGGATCCACATGATTTATATGAATTCTATTTGTATTTAATTTAAAATGAAATGCTTTAAAATTATGTTGATATTTTGCAAAACGCTCAGCGGCGGCAGTTGGGAGCATTTCCTCTAAACATCGACGAGAATATATTTGATGCAATTGTAAAATATCATCTAATGAAAAAGGACTAGCATCTGTGCAAATGGAATTTCCCATGATTGATGAATTGATTGTTTGATTGATTACTATTAATATTATATTATATATATATATATATATATATATTTTATATATTGTATTTTTTAAATTACTATTTGGTCTGTAATTGTACTTTTTTTTTTTTTTTTGCTATTTAATTCAAAAAAAAAAAAAAAAAAATCAGAAAAGCAAATAGAAAAGCAAACAGAAAACTAAAAGAAATAAAAAAAATTGGAAAAGGGAGATCTAATTATTTTCTTTTTTTTTTTTTTTATTCTCTTCACTTTTTTTTTTTTTTTTTTTTAACCCCCATAGGATTATATTGTTTGTGTATTTTATTACAATATTAATAAAAAAAAAAACTCACTCACTCACTTCGTTATTTACTCAAAGCACGTACATAAAATTAAAACATACAAACACTTTAATTTATTGTTTGCTTTCTTCTTATTATTATATTTTTCCAATAAAATTAATAAAAAGATAATCATTTATAGAAATAATTATATAAATATATTTAAAATAGAGAGGCAGAGATTTTATAAATATATTCCCCATTTATTGTTATTATTATTATTATTATTATTATTATTATTTTCTTTAAAAAAATAAAGAAAAAAACTGAATAGAAATTGTCATGTAGAAAGGAAAATATAACAAGAATAACTATTATAGTCATATAGTGTCAAAAATATAAGAAAGAAAAAAAAATAAAAATAAAACCCAAATAGAACCCAAACAAAAATAAATAAAAATAAAATAAATGATCGATATTGTACTTTAATTTTTCTTTTCTTTCTTTTTTTCTTTTTCCTTCTTATCATCTTTTTCTTTCTTATCACTAGATTTTTTTATTCCCTTCTTCTCAATATCATTTTTATCTATCTTCTTATCACTTTTCTCCCCAACTAATTCCTTTGATTTCTTTTTCTTTGATTTTCCCTGTTTTTCTTCTGTTAACAATTCAGAATTATTATTTTCCACTATTATTTTTACTTTAGCAGGTATAAAGTCTGTAGGAATAAAAAGTAATTTTGCCTCTTTTGGATAAATAATATTATAAATTGAACTTAATGGCCGAGTATACTGTGGAGGATATTTTTGTATTAATTGTCGTTCTAATTCCCATATATTATGAATACTTTTAGAGAGAATTGCATCTATATTTTTAACAATATCATCTTTAGAAGTTAAATTTTTTTCAATAAAGAGTTCAAGCATAAATTGACGCATAGGGTGAAGCATTGCAGGGCCAGAGGCGATATTACCAAAACAATCTATATAAAGTTCTTTATTATTTCCTATATTATTATTATTATTATTATTATTATTATTGTAAGATACAGCACTAGCAACATTACCAATTTTTAAAACTTCCTCACGATATTTTCCACAATTCCACCAATTTAATTCATAAAAAGGATCAAAAAATGCATCAAGTGTATATATTCCTGGAGTATGATATATAGCATGTAATTGTGGCCGCTCTGATACTAATAAAGAAGGTTGAAATAACTCTTGTGGTAATGAAACACCTGATTTTTTAATTTCTTGTAAATATTTTTTATAAGAATATTGAAGAAATGCTGCAGGGTTACTTGCTAGATTGAAATCATCATTATCATCCATAGTAGGAGAAACAACAAAACTATTATTATTATTATTATTATTATTATTATAAGGAAATATAAATTCGGTAGTATTATTTTTCATATTATTAGTTGAATGATGACGGGTCGCTTCTAGAAACGCTGAGGCAACTTCAACAGCTGAATAAGATTTATTAAATTTCTCTTCAGAATTATTATTATTATTATTATTATTATTACCTTTTTCTGGTGTTATTTTCGATGTTTTCATATTTAACTTTGCATTTGAATCCTGGGGTTTTAACTGAACACGTCCCTCTAATAAATCATCAAGAGAAGGCAAATCATTATTATTATTATCTTTATTATTATTATTATTCATAAATGTAGGAAATGAAGCACTACCATTTATATCACTCATAAAAATAGCAACTCTTTGTTGTTGTCGTGAGGGTTTTTGATGTTCACTAATTGGAAATCCATCAATTAAAATAGATGAACTTCGACGTTGTAGTGGTGAAAATTCTCTTTCACTATTATTATTTGTTAATTTTGATTTTTGTAAAGAATGAAATATATCTTCTTTATTATTATCTTGTAATAATTCAACATTCTTTGATGTTAATTTATAAATTGTAGGAGGATAGTATGGTTCATCCTGTAAAGAATTAGGTTGTACATGATATATACAATTTGTAGGAGAAGAAACACGAAATATTCGATTTTCTTCTGATAATTCTACAGGAGCATAATCTATTCTATTTATTTTTCGAAAAGATTCATTTAATTTATTTTTCTTCATAATTATATTTGGAGATTGTATAAAATCATTTTCTTTTTTTAATATATCTTCAGAATGATAGGATCCTATTGATAATGAACGTCCTTTATTATTATTATTATTATTATTATTATTATGAAATGAATTTAATATATTTACTTCCGACCTTACACGTGGTTCTGTGAGAGGAAATTCATCGATATCAAATTTTACAGAAGGTATAGGTGGTGAATTTGTTAGAGTTTCTTTTAATTTCCATTCATTTATAAGATATCTTTGTCGAAGATTTGCAATTTTACTATTATTATTATTATTATTATTATTATTATTTAAAGTTTCTTCTAAAGCAAAAGAAACAGAATTACTGCGATGGGGTTGCGCATTTGATATTGTAGTGGAAATTGAATTTACAAGAGGCTCAGTTTTTCCTATATTTCCTTCATACAAATGAAAAGAAGATATCGGATGTTTTTCATTATTATAATTATTATTATTATAATTATTATTATATTTTGTATACGATAAAGAATTTTTAATAGAAATTATATTCGGCGATAGATTAAGAGACATTCACTACTTAATATTTATAATGAATGTTCAAAGTTGCTATATTTCTATCTATATATTTAAGAAACAATTTATATTTATTGTATTAAGTCTTCTAATATTATTAAAGAGTTAATTATTTATTATTTTATCTTTAAAAAGTAAATAGAAAGTAGAAAAAAAAAAAAAACACAAATGAAATCATACTGTATAATACATACTTTCTTTTTTTATTATTTTTTACAGCATAATAATAATAATATATAAGCAAAAAAAAAAAAAAAAAAAATTGTAAATATACCAAATCAAAAATAAAAAAAATTCAAGTAATTCTATCGTATTCCTTTTTTTCTTTTTTTGTCAGTGTAATATGTTAACTGTACAAATAAGTACATTTAGAAATACATATATAATTATATATATATATATATTCCTCCTTATTTACATTACTGAATATTGCCATAAAATATTGCCACTGATCGCCCACTATCCTTCTTTCTCTCTCACACACAGCTTCCGTATTATTATTAAGTAAAAATAAATTTTGAAAAGCAAGAAAAAAGAAAAAGAAAATAATAATATAATTTACATTGTGTCTTTTTTCTTTTTTTCCTTATTTTCACTTCTTTTTAAATGGATAAGAGTTCATACAATCACAATAACATCAATAAGTTAAAAACAACAGGAAAAATACTTTGTAATACAACCTATATATATATTTATACATTTCAAAAAAAAAGAAAAGACACATATTTATTGATTTCCTTTAATTACACAACATATATATATATATATATATATAAAGAGAGAGAGAGAGAGAGAGAAAAAAAAAAAAAAAAAGTAGGTTATCCCTATTAATAATATATATATATTTTTTCCTTTCCTTTCCTTCCTTCTTCCCTTCCACTCTTCATAATACTAATAATAATAATTAATTATAAAACTACATCACCTCCTCCTCATAATCATGAGGGACCACATAATTAATAGGAAATAACCCCGTACGTTGATTACAAACTCCTTTAAACCAACCCTCCTCCTGTGCTCGACTCACACACACAATTAATTCTCCAGCTTCAAATGTTAATTCATCAGGGGCACGTGCTTTGTACGAATATAATGCTTTTAGTGTTGTACCCTCCATTCTAGCATGTATTAATGGAGAAGTAGAGGAAATAGTAGCCGCCACCGCCGCGTTTCTTTGATTTTGTATATTATTATTATTAATATTATTATTTCTTTGATTTTGAGAAGAAGTAATAATATTTCTCTGTTGAGAAGATGAAGAAGGTGGTGGTTGTGGTGTTTGAGAGTTGGAAGAAATTTGTCTTTCATTCTTAATACTTCTACCCCCATCTGAAATATTTATATTTAAATTTTTATTTATATTTGTATTTGTACTGGAAGTAGGTGCAGAATGTAAGCCTTTAGAAAGAATTGGAGAAGTAGAGGCAGCATAGGCAACTTCACTAGATCTCTTTGCCAATAATGCATTTGCACGTTTTTGTAATGGTGTTAAATTATTTTTAGAAGTTATATGTGGAAGTCGTAATTGTTGTTGAATTATTCGTGCATTTGTATCTGCTGATAATGATGTACGAAGATTTGCTAAAGTCATTAATTCCTCCATTTGTACTTTTTCATGATAATTTATAGATGGCGTCATGAATTCACGATAATCTAAAATAGTACTGCATCGATTTAAATTAATTTTATCTACAATATCACGTGGGTGTACATATTCAACTCCTGCAAATTGTAATGAACGTAATGTTGGCTCAATCGCCTCCTCCGCTTTTTCCATTTTATGACGAATATATAAAACTTCTTGTGAGACTTGACGTCGTTTTAATAATAAATCATTATTAGATTCTGCAAACCTTTTTGCATTGGTATCCAATCGATCTGCATATATTTCTTTTTGCATTTCATTCTTTTCAATTTCTTTTTCAATTTGTTCTAATCGACGCTCTTTACGATATAAATATCGACTTGCCACAATATAATAATCTGAAAAACGTTTAAAATGATGTTGTTGTACTAAACGAAGCATTTCACTCAGAGCATTTTGTTGTTTATCATATTTACTTGCAATATTATCACAGCCATCCAAAACAAAATTATTTAACGCCGCCGCAATATCTTTAGCAGCTAAAGCATTATTAATCATACTTTGTAATTTTTGTGCGTGTTCTGCGGCGGCTTTAATAAAAGATTCATGTCCACTTCTTCTTCCTGCTTCATGTTCTTCCATTTGTAATCTTCTATCAATTTCTTTTCTTCGTTGTCGGCCAAGTGTTGTTAACTCCTCCTGACATCGTTTCATTTCTTGATATAATTCAAATATACGATTCCAAACACCTTGTTGTTTTTCTTTATTTTTTTGTAAAAATTCATCTGAAAGATTACGATCGGCATCGTATCGTTTGCGTTGATGAGAGTCATCATTATTATAATTTTCAATTTGTTCTTTAATTTTTAATAAATCCTCCTCACAGGCTTCAATTTGTCGATATTTACCTTCAATGACAGCTGTAATATCTTTATCTGCCATTCTAAAAATAGCCCAACGTCTTCTTCTATCACTATCACGTGACTCTGAATAATAATTTGTAATAATTGGGTATTGATCTGTAATAAGTTTTAATATTCTTTCATATATTTCTAATTGATGTAATGAAATATCTTCTGCGAGTCCCATGTCTCCATTTGCAATACTTGCTTCTAGTAATTGTTCACATTGATCAATATCAGGGGAAAGCTCCTCAATAGCGTTTTGAAAATTTGTAAGATCTCCAAACACACCTCGTGTGTTTCCATCATCTTTTAATTTTGTTTGTAATGCATTTGTAATAAAATTTAAATCCCGTGATTCAAATACCACATTTTTTAACTCCGATTCACACTGTTCTATAAATCTTCTCTGCTTTGGTGTAATAAATGTTTGCATTTTAAGCTGTTGTAAGCATGAAACAAGATTTACTAACTCAGGTAATGTTGCATGTTCCTCTACATCAGCTCCAGCCATTATAATTCGTTTTTCACTCATGTGTAAATTACTGTGTTCAATAATTGTTTTACTACACCAGTAGTTTCCTGCTTCCACTGCAACACTTTGTTGCAATTCTGATAACTGCTGCTCACATAATTCAAATTGTACATCTAATTGAGCTATTGTGGTGTCTAGCCATTGTTGGAATTTTTGTTGAAATGTTTCATCGGAAACAATACTTTCCAATTTATCTTCTTCTTGAACATAGGTGCGTTTATTACGCTGAAATAAGGTTGCGGCTGCTGTCATTATTTATATATATATATATATATTTATTTATTTACTTATTTCCTTTTTTTTTTTTTTTGTGGTCTTTTATTGATATTGTAATTGTTTTCTTTCTTCTTTTCTTTTAAAGAAAAAACAAAAAAAATTTTTAAAATCGCTGACAAGAGTTGTAAAAAAATAATGCCCTTTGGAACTATGGTACTAAAATTGCACCTATAAAAGATTTTATAGATACCACCAAGCAAAAAAAAAAATCAGAAGAAAAAAAAAAAAAAAGCAATAATAAAGGAAATTAAATTTATTATTTAATTTGTTATATTATTCACAGATACTTTCTCTTTCTCTAAATCCAAATCCATATATATATATATATATATGTTTATATTCTCACAAATAATACGCACAAACGCAAATACAAATACTAAAAAAAAAAAGAAAAACTTCAAATATAAAAAAAAAAAAAACAGAAAACCGCCCCAACCCCCCAAAAATAAAAAAAAAAAGAAAGAAGAAGAATATAAGAAAAAAAAACTATTTTGATGGAAGAAAATCACGTAAAAATGAATGTTTCCATTCAGCATATTCTTGAAGTTCCTTTTCATCCACAAATTGTTCTAAGTTTGGGCCATTTTCTGTTAAAAGATCAAATCTTTCATTTATATTTGTTGTTAATTGTGATACTGTTCTTTCTTTTTCTAGTTTAGTCTTAATAGAATTACTACTATGAGTACTATGTTGACTAATATTCATATTATTATTATTATTATTATTATTAGAGACATTATGTTTTACCTTATCATGTTTAAAAAAATAAGGCTCGTGCCTACAATCATTATCCGTCCCTAACACAATCATTTCATCTTCACTTTCATTTCCATAATAAGGAGAAGTAATAGGATAATGTTGTTTTGGTTTTGCTTTTTCTTCTTCTTGTAATTGTTTTTCATTATTAGAGTGAGTTAAAAGAATTCCAGATGTGGCTTCTTTCTCAGCAGAAACACAAGCCTGAAGTCTTTCAGCTTCATGATGTCGAACTAAATTTTCTAATTCTTTTATTCGATTTTTTAATTTTACTTCACGTTCTCGTATTCTGTGTATAGAGGTTATTATAGTTTCATATAATTGATAACTTTTCCCAGTAAGAGTATGTGGTTTAAATGCCATTTTACTATTTTGTGAAATATCATCCTCTAATAAAAGTAATAAAACATTACTAAAGGCTTGTTCCATAGATTTTATTGTATTATTAGATTTATCTTGTTTCTGTTTTAATTTTAATGGAATATGTTGTGGTATTGGTAGTACATTATCATTATCTTCCTCATTATTATTATTATTATTCTTCTTCTTCTTTTTAGCTACTTCTGTATTTAAAGTAGGAGTTAAAGAAGAAGAATAATATAAAACAGAAGAAGAAGATGATGATAAAGAAGTTACTGTTGTAGGAGTTGAAGTTGTTGAAGAAGAAGAAGATGTTAAATCTGATTTTTTCATAATATTTGTTGCTTCTTCTTCTTCTTCTATTTCTCTTTCTACACCAGTTATATTTGTTTTTATATAATTCTCTTTTTCTCTGCCACCACCTCGTCGCCTTCTTTTATTTTTTTGACAACAATGTCCTTTATTTAATGCTTGCTTTATACATAATAAATGTTTTGAACTTTCACTTGTTTTTTCTCTTGAATTTATATCAGAAGTTGGTGCCATAGATTTCGATTTATATTTTACAGGACTTTTACTTCTACTTTTACTTATCCCCCCTCTCACACTATACATAACCCGACGTTGTAATTCAAAAAGTAATTTTTCAAGTTTTTGTAATTTTTTATCTTGTTCTATTCGTTGAATTTGTAAGGCCCTCTCAGCTTGATGAAGTCGATGTAATTCTAACGCGTGTGAATTAATTTGTGCAGCCGCGCGGCGAAGTAAATGTCGATAGAGACGCAGTGGATTTTGTGAATTTCGTTCTAATTGAGAAAAGAGAGCATCGGAGTAGCGAAAGTTATTATTATTATTATTATTATTATTATTATTCATGTCACATAGATGATAAAAATTAATAATAAATAATAATAATTAATAAATAATAATATAGGAAGGAATTTTAAATGTAGTGAGGAGATTCTTTTATTTTATTTATTTTTTTTTTTTGTTTCGTTTTTCTTTTGAGTTGTGTTTCCGCTAGTTGTGGGAGTACTAAAATATGCGGCTAGAAGTATGAAAACATATATATATATATATATTTAAAAAAGAGAGAGAGAGAGAGTGAGTGAGAAAAAAAAAAAAAAAACATATTAAATTTATCTCTCCCAACTTTATGATTATCATTAAAAAAATTAATTATATTTCCTCCCTCCTTTTCACTTTTTTCTCGATTTTTTTTTTTTTTTTTTCTTTAACTTGAAAGGCTAATAAGAAAGGAATTTTGAGGCAAACAAACAAACAAACAAAGGAAAAAAAAAAAAAAAGAAACGACAATTACATATTTTAATATATGTTTCTTTTTTTTTTTTTCACCTCACCTCTCTTTCTCTTTATTTTATTCTTAACACCCCTCATGTTGATAAAATATTTTTTATCATAATGTAATTACACTAATAGTTATAGTTATTAGCAAAAAATAAAAAGAATGGCATAAATATGGAATATAATAATAATAATAATAATAATTTTTTTTTTCTTCTCTTTCAGATATATATATATATATATATATATATGTATATATATTTCTTTCTTTGTTCTTCTCAATTTAAATTGTAAATTTTTTTAATTTTTTTTTTTTTTTTTTTTTTTTTCCCCTCCGCCTTAATTTTTTCCTTACTTACTTACTTAATTGCTTTCCTTCGCCTTCTCAAGGTCCTCGTGACTTAATGTTTTCGGTAGTTGCCCAATATATATTCGCAGCGCACTGAAAGGTGAGTCCAGCCCAGTAATAATAGACTTATCCTCTCGAATCCCAGTCCCAGTATACACATCTCCAATTACCCAACCACCTAAAATTGCATAATAATCATCATTGCGTGGGATTTGAAATAATTGTTGATAAATCACATCACGATCTGCAAAATTTCCTCCAGACGCTGCGGCCACACTTCCACTTGCTTCTGTAATTGTTACATTTCTTCCAACACGGCCCACAATTGGTTTACGAGCATAACCCGTTTGTTTTAATTCCTCTGTTAATTCATAACTTGCACGTAATATAGCTGGGTGAGTGGGGTGGGCATCATATATAATTGGAAGAATAGCTTTATTACTTGGAATAAGTTTCCACATGGGTTCAAAAATGTGAATATCCCAATTTGGGCCAAGGAGAATATCTGATAATCGAACTTTATCATTTGGAGTTGGTCGCCAATCTTTTCCTCTTTCTTTTTGAGCTTCACGATGATCAGCAATTGCCGTTTCCCACATCCAAGTTTTCCAAACATTTGTTACTGGAATATTATCAGAATCAAGAATTTTTCCATTATCATCAAAGTGAAATTCATCAAAGAGAATACATAATTTTGCATCTAAGCCTGCTGCCCGAGCATTTTCCATTACATATAAAGCTGTATATTGCTCTTCATTATCATTATCCACAAGAAAGTGTACACGGCCTGTAATTCCAGTCATTTCCCAAGCTAATTTAAGACGTGAGGCAATAAAACTTCCCGAGCTACGAGTTGTATTATCATCAAGTCCAACAGACTCGGCCCACTTTTCTTGAATTACAGCACACTCTAATAATGTTGAGGCACTATCAGCATTATATTCAAAACATTTAAATTCCTGTGTTGCCTCATTAAAAGCAAAATCAAATCTTCCAGTAATAGCATGGGGTTGGGTTTTCCAAGAATGACGAATACGTGGCCAGTATTCTTCAGGAATACCAAAACGAGATAATTTTTCATCACTTGAAAGTACAACTTCAGTGGCTTCAAGAAAAAATTGATGTAATTGATTACCATAGCGTGTACAATCATATAAAAGTTCTCTATTCATTAAATAATAACTTGCTGTAGTTTCACCAGGACGATTTACTTCCATACCAAAGGTACTTATAAATTTAGCTATAGCTTCATTTGAAGAATCAAGCCAATTTTCTTTTTGTTGTTTAGGTGTAAATGTTACACGACGTAAATAAGGTTTTTCTTCTAATTTAAAATGTAATGATTCATGTAAAACAAGAGGTTCATTAGGATCTCGATCAGGAGTATCTGGAAATATTACCCAACCAAGAGGATTAAGAACACTTCCATCAATATGATCTTCAATAGTCCAAATACCATTTTCATGTTTTAATTTTAATTCTGCTGCATAATCTCCTTCCCATTTATGAAATCGATGATTTTGATCTGCAATACGAACCCAATTATCTCCAACTTCTGTAATAACGGCAACATGACCCACAATATTATCTTCTTCTGAAGGATAAATAAGGAGAGAATTCGCCACAGGTTTTTCACTAGTTCCATTTCGTATTGCAACACAACGTACAGGGACTGCAGTGCGGGCATCTGAAACTTCTTTTAATTGAAATATATGAACCGCCCAGTGAACATCAGGGAGAACGAGCATCTTTTTTTTATACAACCATCGTCGAGCAAACTCTACACATTGATATTTAAATCCACAGAAAAGATTTCCATCAATGCTACGTTCACCGGAAAAGTACATATCATGTTTATTACTGTAAGCAGGAATACCACCAGGGGCGTATCCTTGTATTTCACCAAATGGTACTGTTAAACTTGTTGTAGTAGACATGCTATTGTGTTTTTTAAAAAATATACTTTTTTTTGCTAAATGAAATATTCCAGAATGATAAAACGTGATTTGTGCCCCTATTGTACTATATTTCTTTATTTTATCTTTTTTTAACTTCTTTTGTTACACCTATATATAAAACTTCTTTTCTTCCTTAAAAAAAAAAAAAATAATAATAAAAGAAAAGAAAAGAAAAAAAAAAAAAAAGAAAAGAAAAATTTTTTTTTTCGTTATTATCAGTTCCACTCTATTTAAGATTAAAAAAAAAAAAAAAAAATGAACACACAAACACACACACATAGAAAAAAAATAAGTAAAAAAATAATAAATAATGCATAAACAGAAAGAAAAGGGGGGGGGAAAAAAAAACAAGAAATATAAATACTTGCCCCACCCCTCAAAGAAATATCCATTACCCAAACTTATACTTGATTAATACCTGGTCTTAGTGTGTTGTTATTATTCCCACTACTATTATTATCGTTATCACTATTATTATCGTTATTATCTTTCCTAGTATAAATTCCCGATTTGCTCACCGTCTCCCGCTCTCTCTCAAGTCTTTCAGACATTTCCGCCTCCCGCCCAAACACCCGCCTATCACTTAATACTTCGTGTGATTCAATACATTTCCCATCAATCCCTCGTAGTGGGCCCCGCTGCAGACTTTTTCCTTTTGTTTCAATTGCATGAATTAACTCCTGCCGCCCCCCAATCCAACCCTCTAATGAAAGAAGAGAAGGCGGTGGGGGGAGGCCTGGATATAAAGAAGTACGTCCCGGGTTTAACGTAGACTCCGGCGCCTCCCACGCCTCCCCTAGAAAAGCTTTTTTAAATTGTAATAATAACTCTACTGGGACAAGTAGCTCTACGTTAAAATGTGGATTTAATAATAATATTTCTTTCGTGGTGTTGGCAATGCGATGAAAACCTTTAATGAGGGATTGTTGATTAAGTTTTCCAATTTTATGTAAAAATCGATGGCCACAATTATCACAAGAGAAAGCAGGAATGCGAAGAAGATCAACTGGGCCACCTGGAATTTCTGCAGCTTCATAGAGAATATTACGATATCCAGATATCATTTCACCTTGTGCCTCTTCTCTGCGAAATCGATCAATATCAAGAAAAGGATCGATACAAATGGCTGTATTATATTCTACAGAATCATTATTAATATTATTATGACTATTATTTTTCTTTATAAAAGATCCTTGTAAGAGTGTAGTATCACCATTTTGGCGAAGTTGTCTTTTATTATTAGGCGATAATATTTTACCGAATTCACTATTAATAAAGGGTAAAACTTTATTATTATTTTCTTTTTCCTGTTGTTTCCATCCATTATAATACAATGGATGAGCTGCTGGAAATTGTATTACAGCTTCTACATTATCTAATGAAATTAATTCTACAACTAAAACTTTAAAAGGTCGTGTCCCATTATTTAACTTATTATCCTCTGAAAAAGATATTTCTGGAAGTGAATATAAATCTCCAATATTAAGAAGAAGTAAAATTTTCAAACGTTTTTCAAAATTTAATGAAAGAGTATCACGACCACGAGGTCTATTAACAGTTACATTAGAGCGTCGTAAACGTTGTACACGTGAGTCATCTAATCCTGCATAAAAAGATCGATAAGGTATTGTTAAAAAATTATAACATGAAATTATGTTTCTTCTTGTACTTAATCAATTCATTATATCTTTGAAAATTATATTTATATATATATATATAGTTCTTATATACTGAAAAAAAAAAGGGGGGTAAAGGAAATGAAAAGGCGAAATTATATTATCAATCTTAGTTATGAAGAGTTTTTTTTTTATGAGATTAATATTAATAATATAGGTTTTTTTTTGTTTTTGTTTTTTTTAATATCAACATTTAAATTGGGCGAAGGGATTGTTGTTGTTGTGTGTATGTAAATTAAATATTAAAAAAAAAAAAAAAGCAGCAATAAATAACACACACACACATCAAAAAAAAAAATAATAATAATAATGATAGAAATTCTATTATCTCTAGTTCTTATTATTTATTTATCTATTTTCTTTTTTTTTTATTAATCTGTTTAATATTAACTCTGACTTGACCATTTTGATAAAGCATTAAGTGCTCCATATTTTGTATTATTATTATTATTATTATTATTATTATTCATAGGAGGTATTACTGAAACTCTTTCTCCAGGAACATTTTGAAAAGTAAGTTGTAATTGTGGTGTAGCCATACTAGTAGAAGAAATTGAATTATTTTGTTTTCCTTTTTTACCTCTTGGAGTTTTAGAAGTATATGATGGATTTTTATTTGTTGCTGCTGTTGCTGATGATGTTTTTCCTCTTCCTCTTCCTTTGGTTGTACTTTCCATACTATCATTAAATTTATTATTATGATTACTATTATCGTTATCATTTATATAATCCATATCATCATCATCATCATCTACATTAATCTCTTCACGTTGTCTTTTAGAAGCAATACCACTATTAACATTACGTTGTTTATTATTATTATTTATAATTTCTATTCCTGTATCAGAAACTCCAGAATTATTTATTCCTATTCCTTTTACAGCATTAGCAATAAGGGCATCAACAGTTCCAGGCATAAGTCCAGTATCTGGAAGTGCATCTTCATCTTCATCCTTATTATTACTATTATTATTAAAATTTTCTTTATTGTAATAATTATGTTCAAGACCTTGTATTCTATTTAATTCAATATTTCGAATATGAGAATTAGAAGAAATTGATTCTCCAAGAGGAATACCATTTTGATTTAGTCCATTCATAACTACAAACTCTTCTGAATTTTGATTTAAAGAATTATTATTAATTCCATTTTGACGTAATAAGTGTTGTTGTTCTTCTTCTTCTTTTTCCTTTTGTTCTTTTTCTTGTAGAGAAATTTCACTAGTACGTGTTATATTCGCATAATGTTTATTAACCCCTTGCTTATACTTTACAACTTCATCATATATAAAATCTGGTTTTAAAATACCATCAGAATCCCCACGTCCCATTTTTTTCCAAATTGATTTTTGACATTGTGTTAAAAGTTCCCCAATACGTTCATCAATAGCATCTCTTTCACCTTTTTCCGCAAATGCATACACAGCAGCAGAAACTTCCGGTTCTGATAATAGTGAACACGCATCTTTAGCATTTGCATTAAAAACTTCTGCAACTTTCGTACGAATATCAGATATATTTAATTGCGGAATAGGTACAATAGGATAAGATGCATTTGCTCCTGAAGATATTGTTGTCACTCGTGGAGTTGGTTTAGGTTTAATAGGCCGCAGTAAATCTCCAGGATTCACCACCACATCCATATAATGTTGCCCAAAACGATTTAAATTTGGTTGTGGAAAATTTGTTGATTCTGGGTCAGTAAAATCTACAGAAAGTCGCATTAATGGAAATTTAATATTTGGATGGAATGTTAAAACATCATCGGGAATTTTACTAATCTGCGCCTCCGCCTCCTCAATCATTTCTTCAATGATATGTTTTAAAAAATCCTCCACAGCATCTAAGGTACGTTCTGTTGGATTTTCTCTCCATAATTCAATCGTGCGACGAACTACTGGGCGAACACTTTTTAAAAGAAAAGGTGTTAATCTATAAGAACCCTCACGAATTTCTAAAATTCCATATTTCTTAGGATTACACTCTTGCCCAGAGAGAGAAGTAAGAATTGTACTCCCAGGTTGAATAATATCAAATCCATCAGAAGGGACAGGAATCATTTGCTGCTCGTGTTCATTTCCCCAAATTACAAGATCTAATCCAAAACCTGAAAGCATTGTTTCAAATATTCCTCCTTTATCACTAGGGCCCCCACGCACTCCACGATTTTGATGTAATAATAATATTTTAAACCAACGTCGGCCTGCTATAGGTTTGGGGTGAATAAAGTGAAGTTTTTTCATACGAAAACAACGATGTAAACGTTCATCACGAACATTACCAAGTCCATATAAGGCAACATAGGTATTTCCTTTTTTTAATAAAACAGGTTCTACAATAATATCATCTAAGGAAGGGACTTGACCAAAGTAATTGACTAAACCATTTATAGCAAGAATATCAATAGAAGATGTACCCCCAACAGGATCATCATGATTTCCATGAATAATAAATATAGGAATTGCTACATTTATATTAGGATCTTGAAAATTTGCAAGTGGTACAGGGTGTGTAGGGAAATTACGCTTTGGATCACTTAAAAGAGAAAATTCAATTGGTTTATCTCCAAGAACATATGATCGAAGTAGAGAAGTTGTACGAGCCAGGCAACCTAAACTTGGTTTATTATCATGAAAAAGATCCCCACCAAGTAAAATAGCATCTACATTATGTTCTACTCTTGCAGCACGAAGGCATTCTTCAAAAGTTGTAAAACTATCATTTCCACGACGTGGGTCACGCTCTTGATATCCAAGGTGATTATCTGTTGTAATAAGAAATTTAAATGTCATTGATGAGGAAGAAGAGGATGTAGATTGTATTTCATCCTTCATTATTATGATTTTTAATTTATCTTTTTTCTTTGGAAATAAAGATAATTTATTAATTAAAGAAATAATAATAAATGGAAGGTACAAAAAAAAAAAAAAAAAATTTAAAGAAGAAAAGTAAAAATTATCTTTCTTTTTCTATGCTTCTATCTGAATGTGTTTTTTGTGTCTATAAATGTATATGTGTATTTATATGTTTATTTGTATAAGTTTTTTTTTTTTTTCTGTTTGTTTGATTTATTTTTTTTTTTTTTTTTTATACTTTTCACAGTGTTAAAAAAAAACTCTTGGAATAATATTTTTTTTCTTTTTTTTTTCTTTTTTTTCTGTACTTTATATATCTGTCTTATATTTTAAAGGAATTAAGAAAAAAAAAAGAAAAAAAGAAAAAAAAAAGGAATTCTAAAGCTCGACTAGATAAAAAGACAAAAAATAATTATTATTGTTTAATTTTATTATTAAGACAATAAGAAAAAAACAAAAAAAATACAATAATAATATATATATTTCTTTTCTTTTTTTTTTTGAATAATAATATATTTAAAAAATCTGTAATGATATCATTCACCTTTATTCCATCGCCTTCCCCATCTTTCTTTTTCTCATTTTACCTATTTCATTCTCATTATTATCTCATGATTAAAAACAACAACAACAACAACAACAACAACAACAACAACAACAACAACAACAACAACAACAAAATGGTGAAAAAAAAAAAGTCATATAAACACCTATTAGTAATAGCAACCGAACAAAAACAAAAAAATCAAATATAAATCAATCAATCAATCAAAAATTACATTTGTACCCATTTTGGTATCGGTGTCTTGGTTTGATAATCCCTCACAGAGTCCTTCACGCCTTTTACTTTCCCAGTTTTCTTATCTGTTTCCCATAAGTGTGCTGGCAGCATTGCCACTGTATTTCGATGCATTGCCACCTCAGGTCTATTAAACTGCGGCATCGGGTGATGACTTCTCACCTCCCAATAACTTCTAATCTTCTGCGCCTGCCTCCACGGGGTGACGCCGTCGATGTACTGAAATAAGTCTCGAACTTCATTCTCAAAGTGACGAATATACCCATGCGGGCGTGCCTTAAATCGCCAGTATCGATTAAGAGAAAAGAAATAACTTGGACCAGTGTTATCTTGACGAATTTGCTCAGAAATGATAGGTTGATCTGCTTCTTGAATTGTAATCCACTCCCATGGGGTATATTTATGCATATAACCTAGTCGAATATAATCCCGACGATGTGAAATAGATAATGGACGATAATTATCAGATCTTGAAAGATCATGTCGAGTCCATTGATCTATTTCTGTAATTTGTTTTGTCGTGCGATATTTATTCGCAACAGCCTCTGCAGTTCGGGCAATTTCATATTTATCAAGGAAATGTTCATTATCATTTGTTTTTTGATTAAATGGATCAGCAACATCAATATATCGACGTAAACTAACTGGGCTATAACGCCGTGATTCATCTCCAATTGTACGCTCTGGTCCATGATATCTACGTTGCCAAATCATTATATCAGATAATGGAATTTCTGCAATTTCTCCATCGGATTGAAATGCAACTCGTACGAGTCTAGGTTCTGGATTAAAAAAAGGTTGTTTAAAATATTCCACAATTACGGCACGTTGTGGGGAACTTATAATATGTGAATTAATATTAATATTATTATTATTATTATTAATTCCGAGATGACGCTTTGCTTGTACAGGTAACCCTTTACAAAGTCCATCTGCATGAGTTGCTGGCGACCAACCTTCTTCTCCAGATGCAGTTTGAGATTCCCAAATAAAATCTTGTGTTTCTACATAATTTCCTCTATTATAGGAATAATTATTTATTCCATAATTAAGAGCATGATTAATATTATTTGGTATGACTTCCATTTCATAACGTTCAAATATTTCATCCGTAGTATCTATTATTTCTCCTGATTCTAATTTTACAGAAATAGGAGATACACGACGTTCTGATTTGGGTTTTAATTTATATAATTGTCCTTCCACCATAATAGTATTATTACTTTTATTATTACTACTATTTTCAGAAATTATAGAAAGTTCTTTTTCAAATGCTTTTACTGATATAGTGAGAATTGTTCCAGTTTCCATATGTTCAAGATCTACTACATCTATTTCATGTTCTTGTGAAATTACATGACCATATTGTTTATGTTCTGGTATCCATCTACGACGTCGCATTGCAGTTGCCCATAAATTAAGTTGTTTTGAAGTTTCATCTTTTATATATTTTTCATACATTGATTTTTCTTCTGCAGAAAAATGACGAAGAATTTCAGGAGGTTGTGCATATTGTATAACTGGTTCAGGTGCTTTTCCATTTACACTACTCATAAAACTTCGTCCAATACGATGTTGAAAAGCTTCTAATAAAAGTAAACGATTAAAATATCTACTACTAAGTACATGTTCACGTGTATCTGCAGTTCCCATTTCATCTGCTAAATGATATAAATGAAGATTAACAGAAGTTGAAGAACCTATAACAGCATTTACAATAGTAGGAGAAGGAAGCATATATATTCCAAACCAACTACGTAATGTTTCTCCTGTAACACGAACTTCATCATCATTTATATGTAATTCTCTTTCATCAAAAGGAGTAGATTCACATATTTCATCTAATTTTTGCCGACGTATATCTCTTTCTTGAGCTGTTTCATTTAAAACAGGTTCTAATCCATGTAATAATGCAAGACGTCGACGTTGTTGATGATGCGCACGATAACGAGTAAAAAGTTCCCATTCAAGAAATTCAGGTCTTTGCTTCATAAGAGAAAATCCTTCAACATCACGATACATTCTATTAAGTCTTAAAGAACGAAAATCTGGAAAAGGTTTAAAATAATCTAAAGGACGTTCTCCACGAGCATTACGATGACGAAATACAAATTCATCTATTGTTTGTTGAATAGGAGTTCCTAAATGCATTACATTACGTTCTGTAAGATCTTGTTCTCCTTTAGAAAGTCGATCTTCTCTACGTAATATATCAAATTTATTTAAAAGAAGATGCCCAACACCATGTGAAGTATTTCTTCTTACATATGGATTCCAATGTTCATCAGTCATTGTTTTTCTATAAGCATTTGTTTGAAAATTCATAGCATCTAGAATACGTTCATCATTTGTGTGTTTTTTTAATATTCGTTTATCAGGTCCTCCATCTTGTACTAATGCGCCCTGACGACCAAGACCAAAACGTTGCGCTCGTTCTTGTTTTAATTGTTCTTCTTCTGTTATTTTACTAGCACGAACTGTTTCTATAATTTCTTCTGTTAGTTCCTCTCCTAAAGTAGGACGATCTGTTACTGTATTCCTCGCAAATATTTTTTGAGAAATAGATTCAACAGAAGTTGATAAAGTTGAATTTGAATCACGAAGTGTTTTTTGAGCTTCTTCTATAGAAGATGAAGGAATATTTGGAGGTAATTGCTGTGCCCCGTATGGGGTTCCTTTTTGTTGCGCCAGGAAACGATCCATATCATAACCTTGAAAAGGAATTCGTGCATTACGTTGTAAAACTGTAAAATCATATTTTTCTTTTTCTCTTAATCCATGTACAATACGAAGATTTTCTTCTGTGTAATCTTCATTATAGGAATTATGACTTTTTTGAAAAGCTTCTGAAAGGGATTCACGACTCATTCCATCTGAGATAGAAATAGGTGAATTTTCATTGGCTAATTGATATCTATTAATAATAGATTGTTGACGAAGTGCATCTCCACTAGTACTTGTACTATTATGAAGTTGATTTAAAGCATGAATAGATTGATTTTCAATTATTGTTTCATTTATATTATATTTATTAGCAGAATTACGAGTTAAAGCATCTCGTTCTAAAGAATTTCCCATACCTCTTAATGCAGCTCGCTGCTGTTTAAATTCTTCTTCCATTCTAGAAACATCATGATCAAGCCAATTTCGATGAAATGTTGAATTTTGATATTCATATGAATTTTGTGAATGATGATAGGCAATAGCACCTCCTTCTGCAAAATTTCTAGGAGCATATTGTGGGGAATATCCTTGATTTGGGTCTCGGTAGTAATCTTTATGCGCCTGACCTCCTAAAGGATCTGTTTCACCAAATAATTCTCGTTGCATTTGAGTTGCCCAATCTGTTTCTGTTGAATTATAATTACTTTTATTATTATTACCATCATGACGGCTTGAAGAAGAGAAATTAGATGATTTAGAATCCCTAATAAAAGTATGTAAACCACTTTGATATCTTTGAGCTGTTAAAACTACTATAGTAGGAAATAATGTTTGTGTTGATCCTGTTGATACAACTGGGGCAAAACGTACTCGTCTTCGTATCATATTTTTTTCTTTTTAATTTGTTTTTAATTTCACTATCTTAAAATATTTTAGTGTTTATCGTCTTTATCTTTATCTTTCTTTTTTTTTTTTTTTTACAGATTCAGTAATACTAACTATAAATTTCACTCCCCCTTCCCCAACCCCAAAACCTTATTATTAATACTATAAAATAAATCAATCAGATACTAACTACATATTAGAAATAAAATATACAGAATAAGTGAAGAAGAAAAAAAAATAAAATAAAAAAAGAAAATAAGTAATTATAAAAATATAAAACAAAAAATACCTTTAAATTTTTTCTTATTCCAAAAAAAAAAATATATATATATATAAAGCACTTATTTAAGGCATAATAATACACCACAAATAATAATAATAATAATAATAATATATATATATATATATATATGCAAACAAACAAACAAATAAATAAAAAAGAAGGGAAATTAGTAATTTCTTTTTTTTCTTTTTGCTGTGTCCTTATTTTTAAGCAATAATCTTCCTATTTCACATCACATCACACACACACACACACACAAAATATATATAAATATATCGGTACTAATATTTCTCTCTCTCTTTTCATCCTCACCTATATTTTTCCCTCTCCTTTTCTCTCTCCATCACTTATATTATTGCTCTCTTCTTCTTTATTTATATATATATATATATATATATATATATATATATTTCCCACTCCCTAGAAATCTAAATAACACTCGCTGCCTGTCGCAGTAACTCCGGCTGCTGCCCCGCACGCGCTAACATAAAACTCGTCACCTTCTTTTTAGCATCACGACTACACTTTAAGAAACCCACAAAGTTAGCGCCTCCTAATACAGCTCCTATAATTGTTATGGGTAATCGTGAAAAGGAAAAAAGATTAAATACCACCAGCAACACCCACGCCGCACAATTTCCTCCTGTTGTAACCCAAAAAAACCAGCGATCAAAGGGGTGCACTTTACTTTCAACATCACTCGCACTTTCAAAAATCCAACGCGAGCTGCCATCGTCGAGGACTTCATTCCACCACCGCAAGCTCACAAGTAATCGCCCGCTAACATTCTTCGTCGTCCAGAAGTCAGCAGCAAGAAATAAAATAGTGACAACAAATAAAATAACATAATTTAAACTAAAAATAGTGCCGAGAATAAAAGTGAGGAGGGCGGCGGCTTTAAAGGAGATGTGAAAAAACGCGGCGATGGGGTGAACTCCTTTATAAACTGGTTCTTCATTTTGTTGTGGATTTTGTCCATTATTATTAGTTGTATCAAATTGCTGGGGATTGTATGGGATATTTGCACTGGGATTATAACTTGTTGGGACATCTCCTTGAAAATTAGAGTTAGGTTCTGTTTGTGGGGAAGAAAAATCAAACTTTTGGTTATTTGGTTGTAGCATTTCTGAATTTATAATTGTTGGGGTTTTTTTTTTTTTTTGCTTTATTATTATTATTATATATATATATTTTTTTTTTTTTAATTACCTAAATATTGTTATCCCTGACCTTAAGGTCTAAAAGGGTTAAATAAAAAGAAAAAAAAAAAAAATGCGCTAGTAACTATTTTCCTATAATGATCTTAATAATAGAATCATAAATTTTTATTTATAGATATTTATTTATATATAGTGGAAAAAATAATAATAATAATAATGAGTATAAGAAATATTATTCACAAAACTAATACAAAAGAAAATCAACCAAAATAAAAAAAAAAAAGACAAACATGTTCTCCTTTTCTCTTTGGTGTGAAAATTATTATTATTTTTATTATGATTATTATTTTTTTTGCTGTAGTTATAGTTATATCTATAGCATTTCTTTTTTTTTATTTTTTTTTTTATTTTTTTTTTTTTGCGTTCTTTAAACGCTCTCAAACCGAGTGCGCTTTTGACCTCCATCATTCATATCAGTAGAATATACAACATTATCATTATCATCCTCACTATCATCAACTATAGTTTGATGCATTTCTTTTTCTTTTTGTTTCATATTTCTTTGTTTTCCCCCATCATTATTATTATTATTATTATTATTCTCCTCACTTGTTATTGAATCTTCTTTTTCACTTTCATCACAGTTTAACAACGGCCGCCATTGAGAATGTTTGGGGCCAAAAAGTAAAACTTTATCAATTTCCTCATCCAATTCCTCAATAGCGGACTGTAAAGTAACATCAATTATTAAATTAAATATAAAAATAGCTCCATCACATATTGGACAATTCCACGCATTACTTCGCAAAGAAGATTCTAAATATGTTGAAATATCAAAACACGCTAAATGCGTACAATCTTTTCCTTTTCCTGCTAAACGTATACGTTGATAACTAAGAGGGCAACGTAAAGTCACAACAGCCTCTCCATCATGAATAACATTATCATCGGCTTCTATAATATCTATTGTTGTTGTTGTTGTTGTCGTCGTCGTCGTTATTATATTAGTAGTTGATGATGATAATGAAGAAATTATGTTTGTATTCTTATTATTATTATTATTATTATTATTATTATCATCTACCCAACCACTATCAACATCCAAGTCTGATTCATCTTCATTATCTTCCTTCTCATCTTTATTCATATGAGATGCTAAGTATACATGTGATGCATGATTATTAAGTAATGGATTTATATCATTATCTTTTATTTGTTGTGTTTCAACTTTTTCTTGTTTAGTAAGTTTATTAATAGTATAATCAATTACTGCAACCACCTCCACTACACTACACCAAGCAAGTAAAAATGTCGCCGTCCACCTTGATTGACTTGTAATAACAATTTTTAAAGAAGCATTACTATCAATGTAACTTTCTTTTATATTTTTATTATTATTATTATTATTATTATTATTTTCTAATATAGGAATATATGGAGAAAGTGGAAGTCCAGCTAATGTTCGATGACTTGCACTTCGTACTGGGCATCTTGGTAACTCATTTGTAATATAAATATCATTTATATTAATTGTACATATATGTTGAGAGGCTGGGGGCCAGGCTATAGGGCGAGTAGGGTCTCCAAGTTGACAAGGAAATAATACAAGATCCAGTCTATTAGAATTTATATGATTATTATTATTATTATTATTATAAGAAGATGATGATAATGTTGGAATTGATGGGGGTGGTCCAATACGGTGTAGCATCACACCACAACTATTAGTAGAATTATCATTATTATTTGTATTATTATTATTATTATTATTTAATCCAGCAACAAGATCAAAGCGACGAACGATGGTGTGAATAGGAAAACATGGAGATTGTACAGAGAGAGGAGGTAACATTGTCATAATAATAATAATAATAATAATAATAATATCTATTATTATTATTTTGTTTCACTTCTTCTCTCACTAAAAATAAAAATATATATACAAATTTGTCTTTTTAGAAAAATAAAAATATATATTAGGTGGGGAAAAGAAGAAATATTGTTTATTTTTTTTGTGATTGGATAAAGAGAAAAAATGAAATATTTTCCTCAAAAACAAAAAACAAATACAGATTAATAATAATAAGGTTAAAAAGAGAAATATATATATTTCTCTTTTTTTTTTTCCCTCATAATTTCATAAATACACAGCCAAATACAAAAAAAAAAAAATTAATGCAGAGTTGAAATATTCACGTTTAAAATTAACAAAAAAAAGAAGAGAAATAAAGTTAAAAAAAAAAACAAATGCTGCTAACTATTGAAACAAAAAACAAGAAAATAAAACTCTTTCTTTAAAGCGCCCATTTTTTTTCTTTTTTTTTTTTTTTTTTTTTTTTTTTTTTTTTTTTCTTTTTTTTTTTCATCTCTTTCCTATTATTCTTCTTCTTTTCCTTCTCTTATCTCTCTGTGATAAAATCAACAATAACGACAATCACAACATCAACAAATAATAAACACAAAATAAACAAATAATAATAATATTCATCACCTTTTCTTCTTCTTCTTCTTTTCTTTTCCCCCACTTTAAATACATAAATAAATATATATATATATATATATAATCACCTCAGATCTTCCTCCTTTCTTTTATTCTTGTCGCCGCCCTCTCCCTTTTCTTCTTAAATAATAATATTCTCCTTCAAACCCCATATATATATATATATATATATATATATTATTATTATTATTATTATTATTATTATTATTACTACTATGTGTTATCATGAATGCCGCTCCCTCTGTCGCTGCACCAGGTAGACCATCCCACAGTAGAGCATCTCTAGCGCCTCCTGCTCGCAGTCCGCCCCCCTCGTGCGTCGACATTTGTGTAGTGCCTTCGCCTCATCCCCGCACACGGGGGCCTGCGCCGCGGCCCTAAACACCGCGGCGTGTTTCTTCTCATCCTCCAGGCAGCGGCGGGCCACGTGTTGGTAGGGCTGGCACTGTAAGTACCCGCGCCGCTGCAGCGCCTGCTCCACCCAACTGTTATCACTGGTGCTGGGAATATAATTTTGAACGCAGGCGTCGAGGTCGCTGGACTCCCCAGCGCAGAAACGATCCGTCATGAGTTTGGTGAGGAGGATTTGTAAATTTTCATTTGTAACTTCTGCCATGTTTATATTATATTATATTTATATTTATATTTATATTTATATTTATATTTATTTATATATATTGGTGTTTGTTTGTGTGTTTGTTTTTTTTTTTTTTTTTCTTTTTTAATACGAGTTAGTTGTGAATTTTGTGTTTGGGTGTGAATATATATATATATATATATATATATATGTACGCAGAGACGTCTTTCGACGCTTTATCTATTTTTTTTTTTTTTTTTTGCCTTTTAAAGAGGAAAAAGGGTATTAATATTATTTATATTACAAAAACTATATAAAAAGAAATGGAGAGGGGAAAGAAAATATATTTATGTTAGAAGGAGGGGTATATAAAAAAATGATCTTTTTTTTTTTTCTTTCTTTAATTATAAGAAACAAAGAATATATATAAATAAAGAGTAAGTTATGATAATAATAAAGATTATGTTTTTTAAAAAAAATACAAGAATAATAATCATTTATATATATATATATATAAACTTATGAGTTCGTAACTCATATAATAGATAAATAATAACTTAATGATTCTCCCCCTGTCCTATCTCATCTAAATTCTCATAAAAATAATAATATATATATTTTTTTTCTTTTATTTATTCAGAGAAGTTCTTGTAATAAATCAGCAGTCATAATATCTTCTGATATTATATCTCTCTCTACTCCCTCTTGCTTCATTTCAGTATTATTATTATTATTATTATTATTATTATTATTATTATTATTACTATTATTTTTATTTCGAGGATCACAGGTAATAAGAGCATCATAAATAGCATTTACAAGCTCACAGGTAACATGCCCACGTTTAGGTAATTCACTTGCAAATATCATGCATTCATTAAAATATTCATCACTAATGTATTCTTTATTATTAATATTATTATTATTATTATTATTAATTTCTCTTAGAGGAGAAGCAAGCCACCAATCATGTGAAATACCAAAATAAATAAGAAAATGATCAAAATCTATTAACATATTTATCACCGAATTCCAATCTCCTTTTTCTTTAAGAGCTTTAAAGACTAATGTAAAAACAGAAGAAGTTCCAATCATTATTTTTCCTTCTTTTGTTTGAAGTCGTTTAAATATATGTAACGCCTGTGCCCAATCCTTTTTTTCTCTTAATATACTTTCCATTAAAGCTGCACTTGTGTCGGCTGTTTCTTTTACTTGATAATATGGGAAATTATGTGCAAATATATTTAATGCATGTTGCCAATCACTAATAGAAAGATACGCATTCCATATATTTGTATTACGCATGTGTTGATTGGCATTTTTAGTATATTTTATATTTGTAATTTTATCAACAATTGTTTGAATTTCAGCTTGTGAGGCACCCATACGTTTCATAGCTCGTAGCAACTCCCCCCAGGCAATAGGAGGTAAATATACTCTTTGCTGATTATTATTATTATTATTATTATTATTATTATTATTATTATTATTAGTAGTATTATGGGGTTGAAAGCGTGAAATAAGAGAAATAACATCATGCCAAGTTTCTTTATTATTATTTTCTTTATGTGGATGTAAAATACTAAACATTGGAGCTGCGGCTACAGGTAATAAAGGAACTAATAAATTATTTGCTAAATTTGCAATTATATTAAAAGGAGGAAAGCATGAATATGTATTATTATTATTATTATTATTATTATTAATAGAAGAAATATTATAATGAGAACGAATAGACTCACATAAAACCGCAACTTGAATAGAAATATTTTCTGAAAACTTTACATCATCTTTCTTGTTTTCTTGTTGATATTTTTTAATATAATATGGAAGAATATATTCATTATATAATTGAAAACCCAAATTCCAATCTTTTGCCACCGCTTTATGTAAAATTAATGCTAAAAATTTACAAATCATTTCTTCATCATTATTATATGATGATTGTATACATTTATTTATATTTTTTATAAATTCTTCTAATATTTTCCTTGACCAAACGTTTGCTGGATTATTATCTAATATATTTAATATATTCTGAACAGACTTTAAACGTATGGGAATTTTATTTATGAGGAATTCTAATGAAAATGTTGGTGGTGTTGTAGCCCCACGTACAATTCGATGAATATTTCTATTTATTAAATAATTTACACATTCTTGTGAAGCATTTCCTTCACGCCAGTCCCCAAATTGTATTATTTTATTATTATTTTTTTCTCTTTCTTGATGTAATATTATATTTTTATTACTTGTTTTATCTTGTGTAATTGAATGAGATGCTTGAATGATAGAAAGTAGTGATGATGTTGTTAATTCTTTATTATTATTATTATTTATTTCATTTAATTCATTTTCTTTTATTTGTTTTTCTCTTGATAGGCGAGTACTCTGTGCTTCTACAAATGCATTAATATATTGTGCTTTATTATAAATATTTGTTCCTTCATTTAATTTTTGTATTTGTAATTTGTGGGCGCGGTGTTTTTGTACTTTTTTAATTATTTTTATTTTATCTTTTGTACTAGTGCCCTCTATGAAACGAGTGTGAAATAGTATTAAACATCTAAGCATTTTAACATATTCTAATATTTATTAATATTATTAATTTGTTATTTGTAGCTTTTAAAGATATATGAATAAATCAAATAATAAGAAAGAAACAGCAAAAGAAGAGTGTGTGAGAAAAATAAAGAAGGAAATATATATATATATATATATTCAGTAATTATTATTAAATATTAATAACAATTACATATTTGTGTTTCACTAGTTTTTAATCATAAGAGATAATACTCATTTGTTTTCGTTTTTTTTTTTTTTTTTTTTACACTAGAAAAGATACAAAGAAAATCAAATATATAACTATATATATATATATCAAAATTGAAAAAAAAAACTAAATATATTAGTATTGATTTCTAGTAGATGTTTTTTTTTTTTTTGTTTTTTCATTATTTTATTAAGTCATTCTTTATTACAGTGAGGCAAATAATTTAGAAATCAAACTAAGAAAGGGGAAAAACAAAAGATTTTTTTTTACTTGTTTTTATTTGTCATTACAATGCAGTTTTATTATTATTATTATTATTTCAGTAATTCAATAAAATTTATCTTTCATATAAATAAATATATATTTATTTCTCTATTTCTCTATTGATTTCTCTAGTAATTAAAGGCTTACTTTGATTTACAGATGACATGGAAGATGTTGTCTCACATATAATATCAGCATTATCTCCTAAACGTTTTATTTTAATATTAATATTATTATTATTATTATTATTATTAATATGTTTATTGTTATTATTATTATTCATATCTTCCTCAGTGCAACGAACCCATAATTGAATTATAATAATTCGAACTCCTGTTAATATTAAAGATAATAATATTAAATGAATTGCATTATAACTTCTCACTGCATCTACTAACCGACAACGCCCATATTTCATACAACAATTTGAAATATAACTTTCAATTTCATATTGTCTTCTATTAAAACAACTTTCATTACAATTATTAATTTCAAATAACTCATGTTGATTTCCCATTGAAGGTAAATATGTACTACTTCCATTTACAATATTACACCCATTAGGAGATTCACTTGTTTGAGGAATAACACTTATATTATAATTATTTAAACATTTAAATAATATATAATTATAACATCTACTATTTTCATAGTGTTTATTTGCATTATGAATAAAATATTGATCAATCACATTACTAATACAATAACTATAAAATGCCAATATAATTGCAGTTTGTATAGAGAAAATTCCTAGAAACCAACTCGCCTGTATTCTTAGCATGGGAATAAATAATAAAATTAATAAACATGAAATAATTCCTAATACGATTCCTATAATATATTCTATTTGAGAATCTAACATATATATAATAGCCACACAAGCATTTATAATTGTAAATATATCTAATTGAACACAAGATTGTATATACATATATCTTCGATGTGTTTTTAATATTTTACTTCGTGTAATGCCTTTTTTAAACGTACGCCAGCCAAATGATTTATAAACCCAGTGATATGTTAAACATGAAATTAACATTAATATTATAGTTGTAATTAATATTACTTTAATACATATTTCAATTCCCCCAGTTAAATAATCACTATTCACAGTAAAAACAAAATACATCACATGTGATATTTGAAGTAAAATAGAAATAAAATGACATATTAATAGTCCTGCATTTTCATATCGAGCTGCACGCAGTGAAAAGTAAACGGCGAGAATTCCATTAAAAATAAAACAAATAAAACTAAAGGAAAGATCAGGTGTTAATACTTCACGAATTAAATAATTTTGACACACGGAGCCATCATTTACAATAGCGGTGTGATTTATAGTAAAAAGTGTTGTAAATAAAAGAATTGTTGCAGATATTATAAGAATTGTAGAAATATAATTAACTAGGCAAAGTATTTGAGAAGATATTGGGAGTTTACTTTGACTTGAAAATACATTTATAAATTGATATAAACGAATACATTTTCGAATACAACAACAACGAGTACAACGTCGTTGAAATGAATATTGACGTCGAATTATATTATTATTATTATTAGTAATATTAGTATTAGAAGAAGAGGAAGTATTAATATCATTTTCATTACTATTATTAAAATCATGATCATCTAAGTTTAATGGATGATTTAAATCAGAATTACTTCCAAATAATTTTACAAAACGTTTTTTACAGAAAACTGGAAAACAACAACAAAAACGAAAACAACAAGAATTATCATTAGGATATTCATCATTATTATTATTAATTAAATAGTCACTTTCTTCATCATCATTACTATCAATATCATTATTAACACTATTTCGAAGTTTCATAAATTCATATTTAAATACAGAATTTACAACCTCTCCTATTTCATTATTTATTTTTTTACTATTTCGAGCCGAATTAACATGATATTCTATATTATTATTTAAACTAGAAATGCTATCATGCATATTATTATTATTATTATTATTATTTATAATTTGTATTCCTCCTTCTCTTTCTCCTATAGTAAGAATTGGAAAAATATCTAAACTTTCTCGTGTAGTATTATGAATTTGATCATTACTTTCATTATATATAGGATATAAACCTCTTGATGGAGTATAATAATGTCTTGAAGTTTGTAAATCTAATTTTTCTGCTTCTTGAACAATTATTGGTCCACTATGTTTCATATAATTTGTATTTGAACTATAAATATTATTATTATTATTACTATTACTATTATTATTTACTACTGTTTCTTTTTCAATTTCTAACTTTTTACTAAATTTATATATAAATGATGTATCTACATCAGCTCCTTCACTTTTATTAGAAGAAAGAATTGTTTCTAATGGTGGGGAATGTCTTAAATTTCCTTCAGAGCCTAATGTGAAAAAAAATGTTGCCATATTGGCTCGCATTATTCCTGTATTTATTTTATTATAATTTATACTTTCTCCTTCATTTATATTTGTTATATTTGTTTTATTTAAATCATTTACTCCAATAACTTGTTGAGTTTGTCGACGGGGCTCTTTCATTATTGTACTAAACTTTTGACGTAAAAGAGCTTGACTTGGTGAGGGATTTAATGTTGAATTAATACTATTAATATTATTATTATTATTATGAGAATTATTATGAGAATTATGAAATATTTGTTGATTAGGAGTTGAAAATTGTGCAGTTTCATATTCCTCTATAAGGGTGGTTGTATGAGTTACATTAATAGGCATAACACTAGTACCATTATTATAATAATTATAATAATAATTGTTATTATTCGTTAAATTTGTATTAGAAAAATCAGAGAAATTTAATTCTCTTGATTGTTTTTCTTCTTTTTCTGGTATTTGATCTTTCTCATTATCATTTGTAGACATTCACTAAAAGCAGAAATTCTGCTTTACTAATAAATAAATAAATAAATAATTAATTAAAATAATACTTGAAAAATAAAAGTTTATTTATTTATTTATATATATATATATTTTTTTTTAAGGGAGAAAGCCCAATTAAATAAAAAGAAAAAAATAAATAAGAAAGTTAGAAATAGTGAGGGTGTGTAAATGCAGAAATAAATTAAAGAATTTTTCACTAAATTCCCCAAGTACAAAAAGTCAAAAAAAAAAAAAGAGGTAAACTCCCAAATTAAATAAATAAAAGTAAGCGCAAGAAAATAACTAAATAAAAAGAATTCACACAAATAGAAAAAGGTTGTACATGTATACATATAATAATATAAATATATATTCATCATTTAATTACTTTTTTCCTTCGTTTTTAAAAAGTAATAATTTGATTTCATAATAGTTTATAATAGTACTCTATTATTATTGATTTACATTATGTATAAAAGTTATTCATAAAACTCCATACATAGAGAGAAAGCATATAACAAAAAGAAATATATATATATATATATATAACTAAATTTCTTTTCTTCTTTCTTCCTATTTATGAATATATAAATATATTTATATATATATATATATATTTATATTTACAAAGGTGGTAACACCACCCCAGGAATTTCCCTCCCTGTTATAATATCATACCCATGAGGATTATCTCTTCTCACAATACACTGCTGTCGCGCAAAATATTTTTCCTTTTCTTTATTTAATTTAATTTCATCCCTTACTTGAGCTTCTCTACTTCTGTGCTGACGTGTTATCGTATCTCGCCCATCTCCTGGTTCATTTCTAATTGAAATTCCTGCAATTTGTTGTGCGTGTTGCAGCTGCTTTTTATATTCTTCTTCTCGTTGTAAATTTATTAATTTCGTCCGCTCGAGTTGTTTTTGTTGACGAATTTTAATATTTTTTAAATTTCGTGCGGTGTTAACTTCACGCTCGTGACGTAATACCTCGGCGGTACTTATAGTATCATAAGTATCTGCTATCATATTATTATTATTATTATTATTAATACTATTATTATTATTATTATTATTATATTCTAAATTAGGAAAAGGTAAGGGAAATGTATAGCCTGGGTAGTGTTGAAGTATTTCTGCCTCATGTCGACGTAATCCTCGTCGGGCAACTGGGCGAAGATATAACGGAGGCTCTGAGCCAAATATCATTTAAAGGAATTTCTTCTATTTATATTTATATAATTATATAATTATATATATATATATATATCCTATGTAAGATTAACTTTTTTCCTTTCTTTCTTGGATTATGATATTATTATTTAAATTAATAATAGAGATAAAAAAAAAATATTGGATAAGGGAATAGGAAGAAGATTACAAAAAATAAAAAGGAGAAAGAGTGATATTAAAACAAATTTATTCACCTGTCTTAGAATATTAAACAATCAAGTATCTAATTAAATTATATAGAAAAAAAAAAATATATATATATATAATAATAAAATTGAAAAAAGTAAAATAAAGAGAGAAAAAAAAAAAAAAAACATGAAGTACAAAAATAAAACAACAAGAAAATCTATAACAACAAAAAAACAGGGAAATATCAAAAATAAAACAAATGCCGAAGTAAATAAAGAGTAATATATATATATGTATAAATAAAATAATTTTTTTTCTTATGTGCCTTTACAGATAGTAAGAGATAGGTATACATACATATGTTGGGTATCAAATTTTAAACTTCAACTATCAAAAAAAAAAAAAAGAGCCCATTGTTATATATAAATATATATATATATGTATATATATTTTTTTGGTATTTTAGTTCTAACTCCTTGTTTCTTTGTGTCTCTTCCTTTCTTTCTATTCTATTCTATTCTATTCGTTTCCTAGACCAACAGAGAAATCAGGGGGGGAAAAAAAAGATTTATTCTTTTTTTTGTTGTTTGTTTTATAAGGAGATGTAAGTGATAATAATGTAAGCTAAGGTCTACAGAGCAGTACAAAATTAGTAATAGTCAACACGAATAGATAGAAACGAACAGCATGCAAGTAGAAAGAAAAAAAAAAAAGAAACTAATAGTATAAATATAAAATAAAAAGAGGATAATCTCCTCAGTTCCCTCAATAAATAAATAAAGGGAAAAAAAAAAAAAAAACCCTCGTACTCTATTGATAAATTAAAAAAAAAAGAAAAAAAATCCCACCTAAAGATGGCGCCTTGAAAACTGTGAAACGCTATTTTGTTCCCAGCAATAAATTCTCGTCATTTAAAAAAGCAAAAAAAAGAAAATTTTTCTTTTGGTTTTTTGCCCTTTTTAAACTTGATTATTACTGGGAGTTTTAATAAAAAGCAAATTTTAAGTGATTGTGGAAATTCGTTCTCAGTGTCGTCTCCTTTTTGTGTCTTCTCTTTTAATTTCTGTGCTTGCATGTAAAGATTTCATGCACGCAGTTGATTTGCTTATTATTATTATTTATTTTTTTTGTCAATCATATTCTTATTATTAACTTATATAAGTTATTCAAATTAATTACGAACGGCATTGTTAATTTTATTTTATGTGTATATATTTTTGTACTTGTGTTCCATATTCTATCTTTACTCAAAGATAGATTTCCTGTTTTTATTGTTTGTTTCCTTCATTTTTTTTTTTTTTTCTGTATAGGCCACATGTATTGCACATGCTTGATATTATTGTGCATTTAAGCATTCATATTATAATTATTATTATTATTATTATTATTATTATTATTATTATTATTAGCATTATTATAGGATTTCAGGGATATATTTTAATTCATCCCTGTCCCATATACTCTTCTCTCAATTTCTGTAAAACAATAATTTATATTACCTTCTTTTTCTCCTCTTACTATATATAATAAATAAATATATATATATATATATGTTTTTTTTTTTTTTTTTCCCCTTTGTATTTCTCCAGTTCTCTCCCTCACTTCCCTATAATCTATTCCTTCTCCACAGAGTTATCACTAGTATTCGTGTCATTATTATTATTATTATTATTATTATTATTATTATTATTATTATTATTATTCACTCTTATCATTAAATTTGGAATAGGCCGCATGAGCTCCGCTGGTGCACACGGTGGTGGATCTTCTAAAAAGAATTGATGCTCCAACACCTCACGAGCACTGGGGCGATGCATCGGGTTCCACTGTAAAATACTTTCAATAAGTTTAAATCCATTCTCTGATAACTGCGCCGCCTCTGGGCAGGTGTTGGGGGCTAACATTTCTTTTAATTTATTACTTCGATTCCACCGCCGCATGCCCCCAACTAACTTCACTGCCTCTTCAATATTATACACTCCTGAAAACGTTTCCTCATTTGGAATTCCAATCACTTCACAAAGTTTTGAAAAGTGTTCTGCATTGTCGTTGGCGGGAAATAGCGGGCCACGGTGAAAGAATTCTACGAAAATACAACCAAGAGACCAAATATCAATTTTATGGGAATAATCCCGTAAATTAAAGTGAATTTCAGGAGCTCGATACATCGGCGTCACCACCCCAGGCGTTAGTCGAGATCCTTCAATATATAATCGACCCAAACCAAAATCACACAATTTAACAATTCCTTCAGCACTGATAAGAATATTAGAAGGTTTAATGTCACGATGTAATATGTGGTGATCATGCAGAAACCCAACCCCTTCAAATAACTGTTTCATAACACATTTTACACGAGATAAATAAATACGTCCAGCATCTGGATGTTTGTTTTGTGAACTTAAGCGTAAAAAAGTCTCTCTTTTTGATGTACATCTATAGCGAAAAGATCCAAGATCATAAGGGCAGTATTCCATGATTAAAATAATATTTTTCTTTTTATATAATTCTTTCAGTTCAAATTGACTCAAGTCAGATTTATACGGGAGAGATCGTGCTAAACCATTTCCAACCAAAGCCCCAACTTCTATAGCACATACAATATTTGGATGTTGAAGACGTAGTAGAAGGTCAAGTTCTCGGAGTAAATACATAGGAAAGCCAATTTTTGATTCTTTAATTAATTCCTCCTTGAATTGTTTAGTGGCATACTTTTTATTTTTTTCCATTCCATTAAGGGAATTATTCGACACTTTTTCTGCAACTGATACAACGCCGTAAACCCCTTCAGCAATACGGTCCACTATTTTGTATTCCGAAATAGAAAGACAAGATTGATGTGATTTTCCGGAAACAAAAATACATTTTTTATTCGTTTTATTTCCAATATTATTTACACTATTGATGAGATTTGGAATATCATCACCTTTATTTTTTTGAATTATAGAAAAAAAACTTTCTTTAAGATAGGGTGAATAGTAGGAAATAATTTTAGATAAAACAGTAGAATCAGAATTCAATTCTTCTTTTTCTTTCACTTCACTATTTTGATTTTCTTCTTCTTTTTCTTCTTCTTTATTATCAAAATTCTCTAGATGCTGATCTTCTTTATCTTTTCTTTCTTTCTTTGCTTGAGATTCATCATCACTGTTACTAATATTATTATTATTATTATTATTATTCTCTGTTGAACGTCTCCTTTTTTGTCCGACCTCACCAAAGTCTCTTAATAAAGTGGACTCTAGCATTTCCACTACAGTGTGTGCATGCACTCGCTGACATAAAGGTTCTGTCCAATCCCTATATTTTGGTTTAATGTATTGAGGTGACTTTAATGGTGGGCGTAAGTTATCAAGTGGAATAATAGAACTCTGCTTACTATTTGTTGTCTCCAATAAAGAAGAGTTTGAAGCAGAATTTATAGCAATTCCTCCAGCGCGAGTGGTAGGGGTTGACCCAGGTGTTGTCCTAACAGAACTCAGAGTTTGATTAGAATTAGCATTAGAAGAGGATTGTGCCTTTTTTGCGGCAAGGCGTTCAGCAATTCCTAATCTCGTTGACATTTTTGTTTTCTAAAAAAAAAAAAAAAAAAAAATTCCTCAATTTTTCTATTGAAGTGCTTATTTTCCGATTGTGAAATTCCTCGTGATCAGTTTTTGATTTTTATATTCAGCGTTTTACTCACCCTCTTTTTTTTTATTTTATTTAATATCCAACAGTAATTTGCACCCCGTCCCCTTTTTCTACCCTATGTACACCTTACTTTTTTTTTTTTTTGAAATTAATTTCTCTATGTACTTTTTTCTTTTCTTAATTTCTCTCGAGTTTCGGTACGAGAAAAAAGCACTAGATATTGAAAAAAACTAAACTTAGAATAAAAAAAAAGAAAAATAAAAACAATAAAATTATTTAAAAAAAAATATATATATATATATCAACAGAATGCCGTATACTAAAATAGTAAAGGGGAGAAAAAAAAAACATTTGAATGAAAAAAATCATATCAATAAAAACAAAAAAAAAAAAAAAAATTTTGAAGTAATACACATTTAAATAAAATAAGAAGTGGATCGAAAAAATTGTTTTAAAAGAAATATTTGGTGCAAAGAAAATTAGGCATTTTTTTTTTTTCTTTTTTTCGTACGATATCTATCTCTTCCCCCCAATCCCGCAATATTTCTTTTCCTTTTTTTTTTTTTTTCCTCCCTCTTACTTTATTCACCCTTCATTATTTCCAACCTTCTACATTGTATAACCCTTCTATATATATATATTTTTTTTCTTTTTTTATATTACAAATATATCTCTAAATTACATCATACGCCATAAAAACGAGAAGCAAACAAACAGAAAAAAAAAAAGAATTTGCTTCTCCTTTTCCTCACCACACTACCACTACCAATTTAAAACCGAATTAATTTCGAAGAAAAAAAAAAAAAAAAAAGACAATTTAAATTTCTTATCTCCTTCTCCAGATGTTTCTCTTTATTTTCTCTCAGCCACCTTAAAGAGTTGTTTGCCGTTTGTAATGAAACAAAGTATCAGCGAGTGTTGTGACAGGGTCCTCTGGTCGCAGCCGCACCACCTCCGCCATAGCAGGTGTAAGTGCTGGAAGTACATATCGCATTAAATATATATCCGCTGGTAGCTGCTCCACCCCCGCTAAAGCAACGGTTGCCTCTCGTGCCTCATAATATCGCAACACCCGCCGCTCTTCGGCGAGGGCGTTGGCCTCTGCTATTTCTGCAGCTTTAGCCTCCTCTGCTTCCGCCTCGTGCAGTCGAGTTAATGCGGCCGCCTCCTGCTCGAGCACCTCCCGCCGCCGCGTTGCTTCAGCCGCCGCCGCCTCCACCTCACGTCGATGTGGGCCGCTGCGGGTGGGGTCCGTCCCGGCCAACACCCACGCCCGAATTAACTCCGCCTGCATCACGAGCTCCGCCTCCTCTATCGGGGGTGGACTGTTTCTCTCATTATTATTATTATTATTATTATTATTATTATTATTATTATTATTAGAAGTATTTACTTGACGGAGTGTGTTGGGGGAGGGCTGGGCAACAGGGAGGGATGGGATACGTAGGACTGCCGCAGTGCGTGGGGGTCGCTCGCCTCCCCCCACCCCACCTTGAGCCTCATCTGTTAACGCGGGGGAAATATTATTATTTTCCTCCTCCTCCCCTCGCTCCACTGTTACAGTTTGAAACCAGGAGAGGAGAGATGTAGAGGGTGGGGCAGTGGGTTGATTATGTTTAATGAAATTGGTTAACTTTTCACAGAATTCTCGTGCTTCATCCCCGTCAGAGGCGTGTGCTGTAGCGGCGGCAATTTGTAAACGCATAAAAGCATCATCGCATGTTAAGGTAATAAAACAATCTGGAAAAAAGGCATCATGTGTAGGGGCAAGGGCATCTTCTGTAGAAGGAAATATTTTTCCTGTCATCATATCTAATAAATCACGTTGTTGTTGTTCATCCATTTCATCAAGGTCAGGTAATGGAAAATTAACATCATAAGGTTGTTGTGCTTGAACTCCTTCTTCCTCAATTTGTCGCTGCAACTTTGGTCGTTGCATTTCTTTCTGTTCTTCAGTATCTGCAAGAAATATAAGGCGAGCTTGTTGTACTGTCTCAGGAAAACAACTAAAAATATATCCTTGACTCCTACAATCCTCCTGTCGAAGTCGCCATCGTACCATTACAGCAATTGCTTCATCAAGATAACGAATAATTGGCGGATGTGACTCATCTACTACTTCTACTGATGTTCTTTCATTCTTTTTGTTTCGTTTTTCCTTTTGACCCTCATTACTATCATAATCATAATCATCATTATCATCTGTTTCAGGACTCTTTGGACGAGGTGGAAATTCACCGTTTATGAGACGTAATGCCAAAACTCGTGTAGCAAAACGATATTCTTCCCTGAGAGTTGCAATACGACGTCGTTCTGTCTCATTTACACGTCGAGCAACATCCAATGCTTTTTCATTTACTTCTGCATCTTCCTCTTCCTCTTCTTCTTCTGGCGGGTTTAATAGGGCAGACTCTGGGATTATATCTGATTGAGTTTCTAATCCTTTACTATTATGGTGTCCTACCTCATCCATGTCTTCCTCCTCTTCCTCATCATCATCTTCACCCTCTAAATTTTTATTTTTATTTTCTTCTTCTTCTTCTTCTTCTTCTTCTTCTTCTTCCTCTTCTTCTGCCTCTGCACGTGCACGTTTTGCACGTTCTGCTTCACGACAAATACGTTCCTCGCGTGCTGCTTTTCGTTGTGCTCGACGTCGAAGAAGAATTTCTACCAACTCTGCTCGTACATTGGCTACATGTGTTTCATATGCTTTTAATATACTAGGTAAATTTAAATGTGGAATTTCAAAAAGTTCTGCAAGTTTACATGCGACATCTGCTGCCTCACTAAAAGGAGGACCATTAAGAACTAGACGCATTGGTTGAAGCATATGTTCTGTTTTAAATTCACGTACAACTTTCTCAATATTTGCGAAAAATCCACCAAGTGAAACCCATTCATCCTCTTCAAGAAGAGAAAGAACAGCACCAGGCTCACAACGCATATTAATAGCACTAAACCAATTTATTAATCCATGAGGTGGGTCTATTGTAATTCCTTCTGAAGCTGTTATAATTTCTAATGCAGCTACTGCTGCATTTGAAATATCATCAATATTACCTTGATTATTTAATTTACTTAAAATATTATTACTTTCTTGTTGTTTTTCTTCATGTAAACTCATATTACGAATAGTATTCCGCAAACTACGAAGTTTACCTTCAAGTCCCATATGAGCTTGTAGTGCTTCTTCCCTTCGGATAATATCTCGAATAGCCTGACGTTCACTTTCAATTTCACTTTCTAACGTATTTCGTTCATTTATTCCAATTTTTTCTTGTAATTCTAATTTTTTTTGTAATGCTTCTTCCCGTTGTTTAAGATCTTGTACCATCTTACTTTCACGTAAAATTTCTTTTAGTTCATCATCATAATTATAAAAATTTTCTCCTTTCTCTCCTGTCTTCATATTATATAACTCTTGATGTTTTGCACTCATCTCACGTGCTACCTGATTTATACGATCAATAGCAGGTTTAGTAATTTCTATAGTACCACCTATACAATCTCGTATACCTTGAAGAATTTCTGCTTGTGTATGATTTCCTTGATCCACCGCAAACATATATCGTTCATCCAAGGTATCATATGAAGAACCAACAAGATAAATAATACGTGATAAATCTTTAACATGAATTGTAGGAATATAATTTGATCCATCCCCGTATTGTAATAATGTAGAATGATGCCATGCTGCCTGAAAGTATGAAGCAAGAAGACTTTCACCAGCCCCGTATGGGAGTCCAGCCCATAAAACATAAGTGTGAAGTGTTTCAGAGTTTGCATGTTTCACAGCATGCTCTAAAGCTCGCCAAACATGATAACGAGTATCTGGATATCTTCTGTGATATTCATCTTCTGACCATACTTTTACTTCCATTTCTTCTTCTTCCTCTTCTTCTTCTTCTTCTTGTTCGTCTTCTTCATCATTTTCTTCACGCATTGCTCGAGCGGCCTCACGCTCAGCTAGACGTTCGGCTCGTCGCATTTCACGTTCATGCGAGTCTGTTTGTGTCCATGTAAATACATTTGAAACAAGAACAAAGGTTTTTTCAACTTCATAATGAGTACCTCTTAGAATTTTAATAGTACAATCTGCCTCAAAGGCGTCCTCTTCAAGGATTGCAATAATGATATCATATGTTAAAACACGAGAACGAAATAACTCATCACTGATATCACCATGTCTTGGCATAACAGAATTAAGAAAAGGTTGCATATCATATGGTACTTCTACTTTAGATTCTACTGTATTAAAAATATCATTTGTAATACTTTTTATAGAATTATTACGTTCTTTATTTAAATTATTTTCATTTGAATGATGATATAATGTTCCATCAATTAAATATTCTTTAGCTTCATAAAATCGTCGACACACTTGAATACCTACAAAAGAATCTGCGTTTAATACCAATACGCGTTTCATTTTAAAAATGAAAATCTAAGATTTAAACCTATATATATATTCCTTTCTATTTATCTATCTTTTTTTTTTTTTTTTCTCCCTCTATATATATATATATATATATAGGTGAAACCAAGTGAAAAGATAGATACAAAAGCAAAAAAAAAACAATAACGCTTTCCTTATCTTACTACTTCTGCCCCTTTTAAAAAATTCAAAATCAGAAAAAAAAAAAAAAAAATTGAATTAATATTTTATTGATTTCTCTTTTTTAAAAAAAAGAGAAAAAAAAAAAAAACAGATTTTTGCTGACTTTCACTCTTTTTTCATCTTCTGTTTTTGACTTCTACAGTTTGTTCATTCAATACATCACAGCTCCCAATTATTTCCTTCTTCTTTCTTCCTTTTTTTCTATATAGAGAGTATTAAGACATTAGTTACATCTTTTTACCCTCTTCTCTTTTTTCTCATCCTTCCCTGCACTAACATATATATTTATATGTGTATAAAAATATAAAGTTCACATTGTAGAGAAACCATAAAAAAAATAATAATATTAATCCAAAAATGTATACCAAAATTCAAATCCCTCATTTATCCTTTGTATTTTCTTTACGAGGTGAGGATACCTTATTTGTAGAATTAGTTTGTGGTTTTGCCTTTTTAGGAGATGCCGGGGTATCTTTTGCAGTTCGTGCCTCTCTATTACTATTACTATTTTGTTTATTTCCACTTTCACTTCCTTCATTTACTGGAGTTCGATCACTTCTTGTTCGTGCGGAGTCTCCGCCTGTTTTTGAGCTTGCGGGTGAAACATTACGACGTGCAGCCTCTGCAAAGGCACGAGAGGCCGCTGGCTTCTCTCCACTTTTTTGTTCACTGCTATTATTATTTTTATTTTCTTTATTATTATTATTATTATTATTACTATCCTTATTATTATTTTCTTTATTATCATTATTTCCTGCAGGTCCTTGTCGACGTCGGCGTCCCCAGTGTACATCTGAAGTTTCATTTGCATCTTCAAGAATCATTTTACGTCGCCGCCGCGCCTCCCCTGTTTCTTCATTTACTCCCGCCTGCATTGCAGAGGCGGCTGGATTATTATTATTATTATTATTATCTTCCATAGTCTCCGCTGCATCTAACATATCAGAAGTAAGTTGCACCAGTAACATATCCGGATTCCACGGCACATCCTCATCATCCAAGTGCTGTGAGAGACATGAGGTGAGGGCCGACATATCAAAGTCTTGATGAATTACTTGCAGAAAATCATTCCATAAATTTGTAATATCTAAATCTGCGAGATTGGGCATGGCGGCAGTATAACCAACAGGAGCCTCCGCTACACGATTCACAAGTCGTTCTTTTTCTTCTTTTGCTTTTTGATTTGCCAACTCACGTGTTTGTTCATCAATTCCATCATCAATGGAGCGAAGATTTTCAGTTCGTACAATTTCATCTTCTGGGCGTTCTTTAGAAGCTGGAGAAGATTTTAAATTATTTTTATGACTACTAGAGTTGAGATTTGTGGTATTATGATTTGTACTACTATTATTACTATGAAGAGCAGCAGAAGTAGTTGTAGTTGTATTTTCTGAAGGTTCTTCTTCAGCACGTCGACCAAATTTTGGAGGCATAAATTTTGATTTTATTTTATTGATTTAATGTTCTATTTCTATTTCTCTTTCTTTTGCTAAAATTTTTTTTTCTTTGTCGGTTTCGTTTCTCAAAAACTTGGAAACCACCTTTTTAATAGATAATAATGTTATTTAGGTCTCTATACTATCTGTTCTAGATGATAACGCCTTTTCCAAATTATTTTATCAAAATAAGTTAAAAAAAAAAAGAAAAAATTATTATTACAAATGCAAAATCTGTTTTTATTATTATTATTATTTTTCCCCCTATAGGCATTTATAATAATTATTTTTTAGAATTATAGCAAACAAATGTATTTTATAGTACATTTTTATGCACACACACACACAAAAAGAAATATATATATATATATATATATATATATAGGCAAAACACATATGTCAATAACTTTAGAAAATTCATATGAATACAAAAATTTGTATGTTGCATATAAAATGTGTCCCTCTTCCTTTTTTTTTTTTTTTATTTTCTCTCATTTTTTATTTCTCACTCTATCAATACACCATAAAATCCTCTCATCATCATCATCTTCTTCTTCCAAACAAATACACATACACAAAAGAACAAAGAATAAAAATAAAAAAAAAAAACACCAACAAATTCCATCATTATATCTCTGCACAAATGTATGAATACAGTGAATTTCTTCTTTTTTTTTTTTCTTATTCTTATTCTCTCATTTATTGTGTAGGAAGGGTTAATTTTCATCTCTTTTTTTAAGGTTTTAATCGTTACAGCATATATACAGAGATTCAAACCCTTAACAATAAATTAAAAAGAGAGAAAGAGAAAGAGAAAGAAAAAAAAAAAAAACTCCAGAGATCAACCTCCCCAGAAAAAAAAAAAAAATAATAAGAGCAAAGAAACATTACACAAATTTCATATATTATATATATATATATATATTATATATATATAATATTCAATAATGTTATAATATACTTGTAAAATATATTTTCTTTTCTTTTTTCTTTTCTTTTCTTTTCTCCTCTCAACTAACGTGCCCGCTTTACCCCCGCTTTATTTGCCTTTGGTGCCTTATCAAAATTTGCCGCCGCCGCTCCCTCCTCTGTTGATAAAACAGTTACTGAAATAATATGTTCCCCGCGAAGGAGGACGAGGCCCAAACTTCTCTTTGGGCTAATACCTGCCTCTTTCATTTTCTTTGTTTCTGTTCTACTCTCCATTGCGTCCCCGAGGACAACATTCATGTGTCGATCATACACAAGTAATTTCCCAGTCATTTCACGTCCATCATCTAGGGTAATCTGGAGAGTGCGATTAATGTTATGAAGCATACTCTCTCGACCCATTGTTGATTAATTTTATTTATACTTGTTTTTGTTTTTTAAAGTGCTATTTATAATTATTATTTTTTACTTAGAAGGATAAATCACCTTGGTGTAAATGATAAAAATAATATATAGTTAGTTATAAGATAAAATAAAGTACCTGTGTAAATTCAAGAGTTGTTCTGGTATTCTTTAATGTATACCCCTGCGAATTTATGATGAATAAAAAGAGGTAGGTGAGAAATCAGTAGATATAAATGTGTTATTATTGATTAATATTAATTATTTCTTTTTTTTTGTTGTTGTTATTTGTTTGTCTGTCTTTTCTCTATTTAAATAGCTTAACTAAAATTCTTTTTACCTTTCTAAAGTTCCCTCTTTTCTTTTCTTTTTTTTTTTTTGCTTTCTTTTCACAAAAAGAAAGGAGAAAGAAGAGAAAAAAAAAAAAAAAGAAATAATAATAATAATATAACAAAGTCTTTAGTCAATAATAGGAGAAGAGTAAAGAAAGACCAATATGAATAATAATTGTAAATATACATATATTCTTATTTTTTGTGAAAATATTTCTGTTAATTCGTACTTTCATAGATATAAGGGTAGGAGAGTATTTGTATGTATGTTTCAGTTTAATTTTATTGAGTGACACACTTTACACGAGGCTTTTTTTTTCTCTCTTTTTTCGTTCTCGATTTATTGTTTTAACTAGATTCTTTTTTTGTTTTTTTTTCTCTTAATACAGTATGACTATTGATTTTTTTGTTTTTTTTTATTTTCCAAATTAATATATAAATAACAACTGTCTTTCATTTCTTTTTTTTTTTTTTTTTTTTTTTTTTTTAATTTCTTATTTTGTTTGTTAGTTTCTTTTTTTTTTTTTTTCTTTTTCTTATTTCACCAGTTTCTCTCACAAACTGGTGATCCCCTGCTTAAAAGAAGAGTAAAAAAAAAAAAAAAAAAAGAAAGAAACACAGACACACACACAAAAAAAAAAAAGAGAGAGATATGTAAATAGATAAATAAATCTTATTTCTCTCTCCTCTCTCTCTGTCTCTCTCTTCTTACTTTTACTTTCTCTTCTTTAGTCGTTGCTTGGTCCGTCGCATCTCCCCCATCTTCTTCCCATCGAGTGGCCCCTTCTTTTTCTTCTTCGCCCCACCATCGCCTTTAATGGCCTGCGAGCGCATTAATCTTCTGACTGTCATGCCATTCGCCTTCTCCCTGGCGCGGGGGTCGGACTTTCCTTTCTCAAGCATCCCCCGCAACATCCGCTGCGCCCGCCGCCGCTTTCTCTGCACCGCCTCCATCACTTTCTTCCCGGGCCTGGCATTCATTTCTTTAAAGCGTGCCCGCTGCGCCTCAATCTCCTCCGCCGTCACGGGGAGGATAACCTTGCAATTCCGCTGCTCGTCTTTAATAAACCAATCCGGGAGGTCGTCGTCGTCGTTAAAGGTGTAGCGATTAATAGAGGCTTCCAATATCTCACGACGACTGCGGGGGTCGAGCATTTTGGTGGCGATAGCAAGAGTGCGGGCGCGAATATGAGGATCCGTGAGGGCCACAGGAATTTCTTCAAAGGAGGTATCATCTTTTTTGCCACCCCCACTCTTTTTACTTTTGGAGGTGGTTTTACTATTCCTCTTACTTTGGGCATTTTGTTTACGTGTGGCGGCGTTCTCTTTGAGGGTTTGCTTGCGTTGCTGTCGTACAAGCTCCTGGGTGGTGAGTTTACCAATATCTGGTACAATAGCCCGCTTGCGGCGATTATCAATTCGTCCATTATTTATTTCAAGATCACTGCGGTCATCGCTAAAGCGATCCTCTGAAAGATTTGAAAAATCATCATCATCATCATCGTCATCATCATCATCATCATCATCATCGACGCGATCATCAAAACGCATTTTCTTTCTTGCTGCACTATCACTGCTTTCACCAATTTTAAGTGGAGAAGTTGTTTTCATTTCCACACGATCTTCCTCAAGAACTCTCTTTTTACGTCGATTAGCGCTATTATCACGTGGTTTTGGAAAAGTTTGATTTAATACTTTTTCCACATTAACATGATGCCTTAACCATTTACTTTGTTTTCCTGCTGTTTCAAGATCTTGTTTATCCTTTTCTTGCTTTTTACGTGCTGCAGCATCCACTTCATTTTCTTCTTCCTCATCATTTTCTTCATCTTCAGGAGGAACAATTCCTTCATCATAGAGAGCAACTCTTGCAGAACGTTTAGCATGAATATAATTACCATAATTATCGACATCCAAATCTTCTTCCTGACCTTCAACAAGTTGAAGAGAACGTTCAGTAGTACTTTTATCAGTTTCATCTTCATTGGTTTCATCTGTAGCACTTCCAAGATCCCAATCTTGTTCTGCATTAAGATTTGCATTCATAACAGGATTTAAAGGATCATTAAGTCTTTCATCTGGTTCAACAAAATGTTTATCAAGCATAGCCGCAACATCTGCTTCATCAACAGTTGCCAATTTCTCTACAGTAAATCCTCCATCATCTTCTATATTCATAATGCTGTTTGCATCTTCATCTTCTGCTATACCTGATGCTCCTTCATCATTATTTACTTCATCCATAAATCCATCTGCTTCAGTCATATGTTCTGCACTTGTAGTAGGATCAAAATTAATTAAACCCTTAATTTGTTTTAATTTACGATCCACAACTTTTTTCTGTTTTTTCTTAAGTTGTTTTGATTGTTTTTTTCGTAACTCTAAGAGTTCTCTAGCAATTTTTGCCACACCTTCAGCACTGTCAAAGTCAACTTTTTCATCATCACTGTCATTAGCGGCATTGCTATTAATATCTTCTTCATCTTCTTCATCTTCCTCTCCATTTTCTTGCTTTTGCTTTTTAATAAGTTGAGCCTCTTCCCGAAGAATTTGTTCACGCCAGCGTATCATACGTCGTAAATCAGCATCCCCCACTTGTTGTAAATCTCCACAAAGATACACCAACTCTTTCTTTGAATATTTTGACTTAAGGTAAACTTTATCTTCTGGTGTAGCAAAACGAAGTTCATGATGAGAGCGAATAAACATTTTTGGATCACTGCAACGTAAAAAATCTGTAAAAGCAGCCACATGATGAGTTACTGTTGCAAATTCATCATATCCAGCAGGAACATTTGATTTTGGTATAACAAGTGCTCCAGATGGAGTAAGAATTTTTTCCTCTCCAACATCTGAAAATACTTTTTGGGCATTAAACATAGCAGGATCAAGTTGTTTTGGTGCTTTATATCCAGCACAAACCACAAATATCTCAGCAGATTCCATACGTGATGCAAGTGGCTTTGTTGCTTCTACTTTTTCAAATAATTGTTTTAAAACCCACATAAGTTTATGAAAATCTTGAGAACGAAATACTTTAGTTACAAACCAACCACCTAATTTTAACATATTACACGCCATCTTCGCTGCGTGTAACACGAGAGCATTTTGCTCAAATAAATCACGTGACCAAACTCCTCCCACATTTGGGGCACCATCATGAATCACACAATCCACAGGTTCTTTCTTTAAATAAGTTATAATAATTTTTCGCGTCTTATCATCTGTGATGTCTCCAACAAATGTTTTCACACCACGAATAGGGGCTATTGGCACCAAATCGACTCCCACAATTTTAGACCCCACCGGCATATGTTTTGCTGCCACCTGACACCACCCACCAGGGGCGGCGCAGAGATCGACCAGTACTCGACTTTTAGCGAGAAAGTCATATTTACGATTTAATTGAATTAATTTAAAGGCGGAACGGGCACGAAAGCCTTGATCCTTGGCGAGCCGGTAATAGGCATCAAGACGTGTCTTGGCCTTCTTCTTAGATTTTGTACCCATTTTTTTTTTTTAATTTTTTTCTTTTTTGGGTTTTTTTTTAATTTATTACCCCTCCCCTATGACACCTCGCACTTAATAGAAGAGAAAATATATATATATATATATTCAAGAAAAAAAAAGAAAGAAAAGTATATTATTTATTATACATATATAATGAAGAAGAAGAAAAGAAGGGGAATATAATGAACAAAAATAATAATAATAATAATAATAATAATATAAATTTAATGCTTTATAATAAATAAATAAAAAAAAAGGCGCACATACACACAAAAAAAAAGGAGGAAAAAAAAAAAAAAACATTCACATGTATATTTAAAATACAAACTTATTTATAAATATATACCAAAAAAAGAAAAAAACAATGTGCATATGAGTTTGTGATTTGATGGATTTTTTTTTTTTTTGTTGTTGTTTTTTTCTACAATTATGTATATTATTATTATTATTTTTTTTTTTAATTCATATTATTAAAAGAAGAAAAAATTCACTCAAGTGAATCTATAGGGTAATCGCAAGACAGTTTTGACGCTGTGGCGATAATCTCTGTAAGCCATTGTTGATCATACAAATTATTATTTATATTTTCTTTAGTTTGTTTTTGTTGTTGTTGTTGTTGTTGTTGTTGTTTTGTTCGTTTTTTTAATGGATCTTTTAGTCGTTGAATCACTACATCTACAGTTTTACCAATTAATTCATCACGTAAATACATTACAAGTGATGAACAAACATAGGCGTGAAAATCAAGTACAAATTCACTATTACCTATAGCTAAATATTTTTCCCATAAAAGAACAGTTAACTCTAAAGGTAATTCCCTTGATAAAAAACAATGTACCCATTGTAGGCAACAATCTATAAGAGAAATTCCATGAGATTGAATAGAATCAATTAAAATAGGATCTGAACGTTTTAATATTTTTTCCATAAGTAATATACTACGTAAAATTCCAGGTTGTCCTTGAACAAAATTATCTTGTAACCATGAAAGAAAAAAGCCACCACAAAAATATGTATCAGCTTCTGCAGCTTTAAATAATTCTTCAGGTAATAATGTTAAAGCCATACGTAATTCTTCAATATTACTTGTAAATACGACAGATGAATTAATCCATATATCATCATTACTATTACTTTCAGTTATGCTAGAATTTTTTTTATTTTTTCTATATCTTAAATTACGTTCATTTATTGCTCCTTCTAAAAAGACAAAGAAAAAAATTACCATAATATCATCAATTCCTTGTACATAACCTACAGCTGGATATCTTCGCGACCACAAGAAAAGACATCGTGCTAATGCAGAAGCAGTTTCTGGTAAATGAAATAATGCCTGTGAATGACGAGGAAGATCTAATGCAATTTGTGAAAGAATTGCCCTTTCATCAGGTGTTATCATTGTCATTGTATTTAATAATGAAGAAGATGATGAAGAAGAAGAAGAAATATTATTTCCTTTTATAGATATTGATTTACTTAATTGAGATGTTGTATCTTCTCTAAAAGGATGATATCCTCCTATCCCATGTTGTATTTGCCCAGTATTAAAATTATCTGAAAAATTAGAATTAGAATTAGAAGGTTGCATAAAATCTGTAATTGTAATTCTATAATACTTTGCCACAAAATTATCATACTCCTCCCGTTTACGTCGAACTTCTGTTTGTTGTTTATAAATTGAAGCTGGAGCACAAGGAGTATACCCACATAAAAGTCTCCAAACTTCAGAACGAATATGTGTTAAAACATTTCCTCTCCAAGCATAGCTACGCAAAGTTGCGTGTTCAGTAGCGGTGGTACCTAATGGGAGGGAAAGAATCATTTCTAACATTCTTTCATGCTCACGTAGGCTACTTACTATTCCAACTCCTAGTGATACATTATTATTATTATTATTATTATTATTATTATTGGAAGTTACTATATTAGCAGGTGAGGAAGAGAAGAAATAGGAAGAAGAGGCAGCAGCAGCAGCAGCAGGTGCAGTGGAAGAAGAAGAGAAAGTTATTGTATTGGATTGCATATTTGTTAATTGTGTATTTGTATTTATTCCTGTTGTGGGTTGCTCTTCTTCATCAGAATCAAGGTTCGATATGTAGACAGTCCGTTTTTGAATACGACTTGCGGCTCCTGAAGTATTATTATTATTATCAATATTATTATTATTGTTATCAGTATTATTATTATTATTATCACTATTATTATTCGCTGGGACAACAACTAGGCCATAGACTCGGTATTTTGTTCCTGGTGGAGCTCGTACTGCTACACCAGGACCTTTGATTATCATTTCTAGAAATATATATAACTAAAAATATAAATAAATATATGAATAATAACAAGCCAACTTATTATTTAATATTAATTATATATATATATATTTTTTTTCTCTTTTTTATATTATTTTTACGTTTTTTTTTATGTTGTTGCTATCAACACTCACTTATACACGCACACACAAAAAAAAAAATATATATATATACGGGTGCAGAATCACAACTAAAATTAATATTTAAAAATATGGAGTAAAAGAAAAAATATATATATCAAAATAATAATATAAATAAGGGGAAAGATAAGGTAGAATGATATTCAATTTCTCATACAAACAAAGAAAAATCAAATTTCAGAAATTTCAGAAAGAATAGAAGCTCAAAAAAAAAACAAAGGCAATAAAAAAAAAACATATATAATTTGATTCAATATAAGAATCATGGTATGTCAACACAGGGGACACATAGAGAAAGAAATACATGTGCAGAAACACAGACACACACACACAGAGAGAGAAAGACAAATAATAAAAATAATATCAACATCAACAATAGAAAATAAGAAATATGGAAAGTATCTAGAAATCAGAGAGAAATAATAATAATAATAATAATAATAAATTTTTTTTTAAGAATGGGGGAAAAAAAAAAAAAAAAAAAATTGTTGAGAAATAAGAAGGTGGATCACCCCAGTCAAAACCATGGAGAGCTGTAAAAGTATAACATTTATGTTTACACAATCAACAGTCAGAGCAATAATACTAAAAATACCAATAAAAGTAAATATTAATAGTTTTAATTTTCATAAATTATTATTTTATTTTTATTTCTCTACCGTTTTTTTTTTTTTGTTTGTTTGTTTTTTGTTTTTTTTTTAATGGGGTTTCACCAAAAGCAATAAAAAAAAAGGGGGGGGAGTTAAGAATACTTCCCATTTATTTATTTATTTTTTTTCTCATTTCCCCTATCCATCCTTTATCATTTCACCTCTCTCTCTCTCTCTCTCTCTCTCTCTCTCTCTCTCTTTTTCCCTTCATTCATTCATTCATTTTTTTTCCATATTTAATAATTCGCAAAAAAAAAGGTGTATTTTGTGTCTGTATAAACATATATATATATATATATATATATATATATATTTGTAAATGTATGTGTTTTCTGTGTACATGATAGAGAAAGAAGAAGAAGAAGAAAAAAATAAATAAAAAAGAAAAAAAAAAGAGAAATATATATGTTTGTGTATCAGTAAACGTATTTTCATGTTCATTTCTTCTCTCTCTTCCTTTATTTCTCTCTTTTAAATATCTTCTGTTTCCTCCTCCTCCTCCTCCTCCTCCCCATCAAAGGCATAATACGCCTTATTATGCATCACCAGTGTGTCCCCAACAAAATAAAAACTGTCACTTATTGTTTCATACGGACTCGCCTCAATCGCCTGCATCCACTCCTCTGAAAGCACCGGCATATCATAAATTGCCTCCCACGTGTTTGTTGAATGAGGAATACAAAACCCAAAGGCAAAATCAAATGATTTAATTAACGTATTTCGAAAATAATGACGTTCAATCATGCGAAAACTTGGCACTGGTAAATCACCGTTAACACCAAATACAAGTTTTGATCCAATTGTTTTGCGTCGCAGCATTGATGGGGGGAATTGATAACGAATTGTACGCGCTGACATTTGTGCTTCAAGAGGAAGTTGTGCAATACTTTCAATTGAAGGAATATCAGCGGGGTCTCTTTCAACTTCAAATATAATTGTGTTAGTAGACATATCTCGTATGGTGAATCGGTAGAATTCAATATTATATGTGTTAGCCGTTATGGGGCAGAGAAAGTCTGGGGTTGGGGAAGTTAATTGTAAAGCTTGCGCTGGTGTAATTGGGGCGTAGGCGGCCATTGTTCTTATTTTTTTATTTGTATTTTTGTTTAATTTTGTTTTTTTTAATTATTATTATTATTATTATTTTTTTTTCAGTAATATATATATATATATATATATTTATTTATTTATTAGATAATTTTTATTTTGTACTTTTACTTTGTGTGTGTGGTTTTTTCTTTTTTTTTTTTTTTCTTGGTATTGTTTGCTTATTTATATACTATAAACCACTCCTTCTCTATCTACACTGAACTACAGCTCTTAATTAATAATCAAAATAATAATAAATGATAAAATAGAGCGGCAAGAGGAACGACAAATAAAACAAACAAAGAAAGAAAAAAAAAAACAGAAAAAAAAAAAGTTTTCTCTTTCTAAGTTTTTATTTTATTATTTTAATTGTTGTTGTTTTTTCCTTCAATTTATGTGCCTAATTGTATATAAAAATAAATTTATATTGATACGTTTGTTTTGATTTTTTTTCTTTACTTATTTGGGGTTTTTTTTTTGAACCTTTTCTTTAGTTTTTGCTTACTTTATATTTATGAATTAAGTATATTTATAAATATAATTATATAATTTTATTTATTAGAGAGAGAGAGAGAGAGCAAGAAAAGATGACAAGGGAGATAGAAAACGAAAAAAAAAAAAAAAGCGATAATGCTGGAAAAATCACAAATAAAAATTTTATTGTAAATACAGAAACAAAATATGTATATATTTATTTATATATATATATATATTTTTTTTTTTCTTGTTGCTTGATATTGATACGATACAATAAGAAAACCAAGGGAAAAGAATACAGAAAAAATAATAATAATAATAATAAAAAGACAAAGACAAAAAATAATTTAAAAAATCAAAGTAAATACACGATAATGATGAGTACATGCATAAAAAAGAAAATAAACTCACATAAATACAAAACAAATATATATATATATATTATTTTTTCCTTCTTTTTTATTATCTTATCTCCCTTTTTTTTTTTTTTTTTTAATTTTTTTAAACTGTTTTAACAGAAGAACATAAAAAAATAATAATAACAATATATATATATATATATATTTATATATTTAAACTATACTAACTCTGTATCACCCCTCTCTCTCTTTATTCTCACTCTCTCCATTCATGCGAAGCAGGCGGGCCTCCATTGCCATTTCTTCTCTAATCCATTGTTGTAATTCTAATAATTTCCGTCGCTCCTGTAGTGTGCGGCGGCCCACAATCACACAATCTCTTTCTAATATTTCTGCCTCAAACTCAAGACTTTCTCGCTGGCGCAGTAATTCTCTTTCTCGATGCATGCGTTCTGTTTCAAATCGCATTTGCTCCATCATCCAAATATATTCTTTTTGTTCTAATTTAGCATCGGCGAGGTCTGGGTAATGTAAAGGCATCATGGCAGCATCAATATCATTTAATACATCTTCTTCAATTATAACATCATTATTATTATTCTGTTCTTGTTGTTGTTGTTTATATTGTGGATTTGTTGTATTTAATTGACGAGCTGTAGAAATAGAAGAAGAAGAAGGAGGAGGAGGAGGAGTGAAACGACGCCGTGGTTCACTATGTTCACTGTGATTTAAATGTTGATTAATAGGATTTATATTATATTTATTATTATTATTATTATTATTATTATTATTATTATTATTATTATTATATAACTTTCCTTCTTCTTTTTCTCCTACATTCATAATACCATTGTTACCCCACCTATTATTATTATTATTCTTATTATTATAAGAAATTCCTCGCCAAGGTGTTTGATATTCTTCTTGTTTTTCTTTTTCTTCTTTTTCTCTCACTCCAGTATTATCTCCTTCATTTTGTACATATAACTCCAATAACGCCTTATCATGTAACCCAATTTCAGCCCCAGTACTTATATTTTCTATTAATTTTCCATTAAATAAAAGTAATTGTTGCGGAGCTGGAATGAGGCAAATTCCCTCTAAATGTCGCCGCAATTGAGCCCCAGTTAATCGTTTTAAATTTCCATCAAACACGAGATGATAAATAACTCCAGTCGCGGGATTACGAACTTTTAAAGTTGATCGCTGAGCCGCCACGTTTGATAAAGATGATGAAACTCGCTCGGAATTACGTGTACTCATTTTATTTTTATTTTTATTTTTAGTATTTATTATTGTTACTATTTTTTGTAAAGGTGAAAGGAAGTCTAGTTAGGGGTACTTTTAAAGAAATATTTTTCAAAAAAATAAAAATAAAAATAAAGTAAAAGAGAAAGCATGTGGATATTATGGGAGTAAAAAAAGGGGGAAAAAAATAAAGACAAAATAGCGGAAAAATAGAGTGAAACCAAAAATATTTCCTATACGAGTAGAAAAAAAAAAAATAATAATAATAATAAAATATATATAGAAGAGATAGAAAATTAAAAATAAAGCAGTAGTATGAATGAGCGAATAAGAAAAAAATGAAAAAACAAAATAAACAAAATAAAAAAGAGAGAAACACTCGAAATAAATTATAATCAATCAATTCTTAACAAAAAAGGAATTTATCTTACTCATGTCGAGTGAAAAAGGATGGTAAAAGTTGATGATAGTAAGAGAGGAAAATAAATTTCCTTTAAAAAAAAAAGTCAAAGGGTAACTCAGCAGACTCAAAGAAATAATAATAATTAAAATTGAAATTATAGTTTGTAGTTGTTCTTTATTTTTTATTTCTTATTTATTTATTTTTTTTATTTATTTATTTATTTTTTTTTTTTTGATATATATATATATATATATATATATATATATATATATATATGCGCATATGTATTTCGGTAAATTCACATTCCTCTGCTACTCCAATATAGTTTTCCTTCAGTCACCCTTTCTTTTTTTTTTTTTCTTTTCTCCTTTCTTTCGTTCTTTTATTTTCATATTTGTTACTTATTCATTACTTCATTTCTCATTCATTCATAATACAACAACAAGAACCCATTAAAAAAAAATATATATATATAGAATATATTCAACAATAACAATATTAATAGTATTAACTCCTTATGACGTCTTTGGCTTCTCCCCACGAAGTCTTTTAATAAAAAACTGCGTCATAGTATATGAAAAAACCAAACGTGGTGCCGTTGTAATAAGTTTAGGTGAAATTCCTTTATAAAAAGCCATAATTCCCTCTCTTCGCAATGTATTTATTACAATATTTAATCCTGTTACCCGGCCCTCATCAAAGCGTTTATTTTGAATTCGCGTCTTCACTACATCCATTGGACTTGTAAAGAAAACCCCTAAACAACTCCCAACAGTGGAGCTTACTAAATTTTGAAAAAATGTTGCCTCACTGTAGTCTTCTAAATGAAATACATAATCTTTCGTGAAGGCTGTGCCACCAAAGAGAAGAAATGAACCAGGAGCATTACGCACCATAGTTGTACCAATACCAGCGTACATTTTAATAATTCCTTCTTTCCTTAATACAGAAATAAAAGTACTATTTTGAATCGCACTTTTATTTGTTTGACTTAAAACTTTCATACGATCTATAGGAAGTAGAATAACTTCGCAAAGACCAACAAGACAACCTGCAGTTGCCTCAAGCGCCATTGCTCCATATCTTTTTTTTCGAATAACACCTTGACGATTTTCTTGTTTTATTTGTTGTTGATCCCCTAAAAAAACATGTCCAAAGTTATATTTAAGAAAATCTCGCATATAAGGTTGTCCTGCAAATTTAATAAAACGTTGCATTACCTTATACATAATCGCATAAGAACTTCCAGGGTACATATGTTTTACACGATCTAGCAAAGTTATAGTTGATGATCCATTTTTTTTATTAATTTCCATACCATCAAATACAACTTTTTCAAAATTTTGCCAAGATTTTGACATTGAAGTAGGATCAAATACAGTGTGTTGATGTGACATAAGTCGCTTTGCTGTTGTATCAAATGGATGAAATATAATAATTTCACAAATACCTGCAAGAGTAGCAGCCCCACCTGGGCCTAAAATTAAATTATACAAAAATCCTTTGTCTCCTGAAGAGTGCCACACTGGTGGTACTGGTGGATGCGCTTGGCTTGCAGACATGCTTTCAAAAAAAAAAAAAAAAAAAAAAAAAATCTTAAAATAATTATTAATTTTTAGTTATCTGTACAAGAGATAGAAGATATGTAGACTTAAAAAAAATAAAGGAGAAACCCTAAAAAAAAAAACTCCAAAAAGTCTTCTGTACCGTTCAACTCCTTTATTGATTAATTAAGGATCAATAATTAATTATATTAGTGTTATTTATTTCCTTTAGTGTCTTTAACCCTTGAGGAATTTTTTTTTTTTTTTTTTTTTTTTTCGAATGAACAACAAGCAACAAATAGTGGAGAAGTAAACGAAATATATATATATAGTACTAGTTAAAATAATAAAAATATTTAAAATCCGTATATTTCTTTTCTTTTTAAATATATTACTATGAAAATTTTTTTTTAGAGATTCGTAAAAAAAGAGAGAAATGATAATACCTAGTTAACCCTCTTTTTCATCATTTTTTGTTTCGTTTCTTCAATCATTCCGTGCAAACTGGACGCCGACTGCTAAAAAGTAATTTTAAAGAGAAAAATTACAGTTCAAGATAGCGAGAAAAAAAAAGTAATAAAAAAGAACATTAGAGAAGTAGGTACCCCACATAGAGAGAAAGAAAGAGGGGAGGAGGGAAAAACATGTAAAAAAAAAAAAATATATTTTTTTTTGAAAATAAAGACAACTTCAACATAAACAAAGAAAACCCTTTCAAAAATATATATATATATATATATATATATATATATAGCTAGAAGTAAGCCTTCATGAGTTATCATTTTTCTTTGTATTTCGATTTATTAAATTCAATATGGGGGTATATTAGGTCATATTCCGTAATATCCCTCCGACTACCCTAAAAAATGTCAATTTATCGTTCACAATCATAATAATGTATTCCCCCCATTATTATTATTTTACTATTATTCAATAAATCCCCTTTTTTTCCTGTTACCTCTTTCCCCAGCAAAGACAAAAAAAAAAAAAAAAGGCCCCACCCTCTTTACTCTTTTCAAAAAAACTATGGAGAGAAATAGAAAGTTTGTGTGTCAGACTGGAACGACGTGCGACCAGTCATCATGCTCTACCACACCGTATTGAATATCCATAATTGTATTTAGCACTCGATGTGTGAAGGATGCCTCGGGGGGTGGGCATGGCACCGCAAACTCCTCCTCCTTGTAGCGCAGTGCCTCCACTGGGGTCACGATAGCCGCCGTGCCGCACCCAAAACACTCCACCACCCGCCCCTCCCGCAGCGCCCCCACGAGCTCCGCAATGCTGAACGCCCGCTCCGACACCTGCAGCCCCCCCTCCCGGCCCCACCCCCGCGCCAGCGCCAGGATGGAGTCCCGCGTCACCCCAGGCAGCACGGTGCCATCGAGGGGGGCCGTGAGGAGCTCCAGCCCCGCCCCTGCGCCTGAGGGCCGCCAGAGACAAAAGAAGTTCATCGCCCCCACCTCCTGCACCTCCCCCCCGGCCCCAAGCCACAGCACCTGCTGGTAGCCACGCGCCGCCGCCTCTTTTTGCACCAACATCGGGGCAGCATAGTTGGCGCCGAGCTTCACACTCCCCGTGCCACCAGGCCAGGCCCGCTTCCGCTGCTCCTCCACCAGCAACTTCACCGGCTTCATACCTGATGGGTAGTATGGGCCAACAGGGGAGGCAATAATATAGAGTCGAGCACTGGAGGAGGGGGAGGCGGCGAGGACCTCACCTGTGCCAATAGCAGTTGGGCGTATGTAGAGAGAATAACCACGCTCCTTAGGAACATAGTCCTTTTCAACCTTTACAAATTCTTTTATCAATTTTAAAAGTTCTTTAGGATCAAAATCAGGAAAACATAGACGTTGCGTACTTGTCAACATACGTTCACAATTACGGTCTGGTCGAAAAAGGCGAATATTTCCATTAGCGTCACGATATGCTTTAAGACCTTCAAAACACTGCATTCCATAATGAAGGCAAGAAGTTTGCGGTGCCATTGAGAAATTTTCAAAAGGAACAATACGTGGGGGTCCCCATTTTGTTGGTGATTCAGTATCAATTAACAACATATGGGGTGTAAATAGAGTACCAAATTTGACACCTTTCAATGGTGGTAAAGGTGCGGGATTCAGCGCGTGGAAAATTGTTAAGATTTTTCCGTTAAATGTCATGAACAGTTTTTATTTATATGAACTTTGTATTTATATTTAGATTATTCCTTATTAAATAATAAGCAAAAAATAAGAAAGGGAGGAAAAAAATCCAAAAAGCTATTTACATCCCCAGATCTTCTAATATTTTCTTAAAAATTAATAATTAATTATATTAGTGTTATTTATTTCCTTTAGTGTCTTTAACCCTTGAGGAATTTTTTTTTTTTTTTTTTTTTTTTTCGAATGAACAACAAGCAACAAATAGTGGAGAAGTAAACGAAATATATATATATAGTACTAGTTAAAATAATAAAAATATTTAAAATCCGTATATTTCTTTTCTTTTTAAATATATTACTATGAAAATTTTTTTTTAGAGATTCGTAAAAAAAGAGAGAAATGATAATACCTAGTTAACCCTCTTTTTCATCATTTTTTGTTTCGTTTCTTCAATCATTCCGTGCAAACTGGACGCCGACTGCTAAAAAGTAATTTTAAAGAGAAAAATTACAGTTCAAGATAGCGAGAAAAAAAAAGTAATAAAAAAGAACATTAGAGAAGTAGGTACCCCACATAGAGAGAAAGAAAGAGGGGAGGAGGGAAAAACATGTAAAAAAAAAAAAATATATTTTTTTTTGAAAATAAAGACAACTTCAACATAAACAAAGAAAACCCTTTCAAAAATATATATATATATATATATATATATATATATAGCTAGAAGTAAGCCTTCATGAGTTATCATTTTTCTTTGTATTTCGATTTATTAAATTCAATATGGGGGTATATTAGGTCATATTCCGTAATATCCCTCCGACTACCCTAAAAAATGTCAATTTATCGTTCACAATCATAATAATGTATTCCCCCCATTATTATTATTTTACTATTATTCAATAAATCCCCTTTTTTTCCTGTTACCTCTTTCCCCAGCAAAGACAAAAAAAAAAAAAAAAGGCCCCACCCTCTTTACTCTTTTCAAAAAAACTATGGAGAGAAATAGAAAGTTTGTGTGTCAGACTGGAACGACGTGCGACCAGTCATCATGCTCTACCACACCGTATTGAATATCCATAATTGTATTTAGCACTCGATGTGTGAAGGATGCCTCGGGGGGTGGGCATGGCACCGCAAACTCCTCCTCCTTGTAGCGCAGTGCCTCCACTGGGGTCACGATAGCCGCCGTGCCGCACCCAAAACACTCCACCACCCGCCCCTCCCGCAGCGCCCCCACGAGCTCCGCAATGCTGAACGCCCGCTCCGACACCTGCAGCCCCCCCTCCCGGCCCCACCCCCGCGCCAGCGCCAGGATGGAGTCCCGCGTCACCCCAGGCAGCACGGTGCCATCGAGGGGGGCCGTGAGGAGCTCCAGCCCCGCCCCTGCGCCTGAGGGCCGCCAGAGACAAAAGAAGTTCATCGCCCCCACCTCCTGCACCTCCCCCCCGGCCCCAAGCCACAGCACCTGCTGGTAGCCACGCGCCGCCGCCTCTTTTTGCACCAACATCGGGGCAGCATAGTTGGCGCCGAGCTTCACACTCCCCGTGCCACCAGGCCAGGCCCGCTTCCGCTGCTCCTCCACCAGCAACTTCACCGGCTTCATACCTGATGGGTAGTATGGGCCAACAGGGGAGGCAATAATATAGAGTCGAGCACTGGAGGAGGGGGAGGCGGCGAGGACCTCACCTGTGCCAATAGCAGTTGGGCGTATGTAGAGAGAATAACCACGCTCCTTAGGAACATAGTCCTTTTCAACCTTTACAAATTCTTTTATCAATTTTAAAAGTTCTTTAGGATCAAAATCAGGAAAACATAGACGTTGCGTACTTGTCAACATACGTTCACAATTACGGTCTGGTCGAAAAAGGCGAATATTTCCATTAGCGTCACGATATGCTTTAAGACCTTCAAAACACTGCATTCCATAATGAAGGCAAGAAGTTTGCGGTGCCATTGAGAAATTTTCAAAAGGAACAATACGTGGGGGTCCCCATTTTGTTGGTGATTCAGTATCAATTAACAACATATGGGGTGTAAATAGAGTACCAAATTTGACACCTTTCAATGGTGGTAAAGGTGCGGGATTCACCGCCTTGGTAATCGTTAATTGTTTCGCTTCAAATGTCATGAATTATTTTTTTATCTATGTATTTTTTTAGTTAATTATTATTTTTATTTTAAAAAGAAATAGTTAAAATAAAAAAATACATATTATTATAGGGCATCAGAGTAGATTGATGGTACCAGTATATGAAACATTAATAACAAAAGAAGAGTTACATAGAAAAAGAGATTGATATAGATTCGTATTTATGTATTCCTCATTACGCAGTGCAAAAATAAATAATATGACAAAATAAAAAAAAAACGAGATTTTTTAGCACATAAATTATTTCTTTAATAAACCTGCTAACATATCTCTTCTTCATAATTTGTCATTATTCAATAATATCACATAAATTTGCATTCTTATTATTGTTTTTTTTTTTTCTTGTTTCTCCTGTTATTGTTGTTTCACCTCTATCATTTATTTCGTTCATTATTTTTGTTTTTCTTCTCTCTCTTTGCATGTCTCTTATATATATATATATATATATGTGTACCTGTGTGGTTGTTATCAATGTTATTAATATTATTCCCCTCAGACATTCAGAAAAATCCAGTAGTTTTTTTTTCTTTTTTTTTTCTCTTTTCGTGTTCCCTTCTTAGTCTGTTGGAACTGTAAACCAACTCTTTATTGCTTTAAAGACTGTTTTTTTTCGACCTCCTGAAGATGCAATATCGTTATGACGAGTTGAGCTTCCGAATCCACTGCCTGGTAGTCCAACTGGGTCTACTTCAAGTGAAACTACAAGTCCAATTGGCATAATCCATAGGAATGTAATAAATGCAATGAGTCGTGTAATTCCAATCATTGCATGAAATTCATAAGAAAATACAAAAAGTGTATACCAAGCAAATGTTTCTACTAATACAGCAATTGCTACTGAGATTGTTAAAGGATGAGTTAAAGAAATATGTGGGAATCCGGCCAAAAGACGCAAATGTAAAATATTTGTTATAATACTTATAAGTGATCTCCATAATGAAAGTTGATCTACAATTAAAATAAGACTATGTACTAACAAAACAGCAATAGCTATAGTATGAAGAATTTTTTTTGCACGTGTAGGAAACTCTTCAGCAAGATCAGCAAGATAACCAATAGCGCAAGACAAACTAAAAATAATTGCTATTCCAATAGCACAACTCATAATAAAACTCATAATTTCAAAAGGTCCATATCGTACAAAAGGTGGTTTAGTGTAAAGATAATTATCGTACTCATCATAATTATACCCCATTTATTTATTTTGGGGGGTTTTCCTTTTTGTTGTTGTTCTTAATTATTTACTCTATTTCAGAAATAATAATAATAACTATAATAAAGAATGCAATTAAAAATGATAATAAAAAAGAAAAATAATAAAAGTTTTTTTCCAACTCTATCTCTCTCTCTCTCTCTCTCTCTCTTGATTTCTTTGTATCTATATATATTTTTTTTCTTTTTATGTTTGTACGTATATTTTAATTTCCTCTTTAAAAGAAAGAAATGATCCTAATATTGCTTTTACCCTTGAACAGGAGAGCAAAAACAAACAAATAGGTCTATAAAATTTTGTTTTGATTAAGAAAATAATAATGATAATGACTATAATAATAAGCTCTAAAAAAAAAAAAAATAAGAAAAAAAAACCTTTCTGTTCCTCAAGAACCTTCCCCACAAAAAAAAAAAAGAAAATAAGAATAAAGAAGAAGAAGAATGGGAAAAAAAAAAGTAAAAGAAAAAAATATAAATAAATATATTCATCATTTTTTTTTTTAAGCAGTTTTTTTTTTTTTTTTTTCCCACATTCTTAATATTTCAACTATCATATAAATATTTCTTCATTTTTTGTTGCTTTTCTTTTCTTTTCTTATTTTTTTTTTTTTTTTTTTTTTTCAATCGCTTTAGTTAAGTGTAGGTGTATCAATCAACTATGGTGATCTCCTTCTCCAATGTTCCTCCTCCTGTTGTTGTTGTTGTTGTTAAATTATCCTTTTCCTTCTCATCTTGTGGTGGCTGGCCCCATTCACTTGGGGCCTCTCCTTCTGTTCTCGTGCCCTGTCGCCCGTCTCTATTTTTGCCCCTCCCAGCCCACTCCGCCCACACCTCCGCGAGGCCTCCTTCTGAGACCCGCAGCTGAAACGGGCCGGGGGCGGGGCGGGGGGGGCGGAGGGCGAGGCACCGCAGCGTCCCGGGCTCTGCCACAAGCAACACCGCCTGCCCCCCCACCACCGGCTCTGACTCGAGGCAGCGGGCGGTCACTAATAATTCTTTTTCTTCTTTTTCCTCATTATGTGTTTCTTCTTCTTTATTATTATTATTATTATTATTCACTTCTGAGAGAGTAGGGGTTGGGGGACCCGAGCGTAATCGCACCACCATTGTATCATTGTAGGTGGAAGAAATAGCGACCCCGACGAGGAGTCCATGTTGTACTTTTGCCAACACAGCTTGCACTGTAGCGCGTAGTTGAATATCTCCACTAGGATTTGCCTGTCTTGCAGAGTCGGTGTGAATTGTAATGGATTCAATATGAACTACATGACGGTGGTTAAGAGATTTATTATTATTATTATTATTACTATTAGTATTAGTATTCTCTGTAGTAGTAGTTGTTACTGCGCCAGAATTCACAGAAGCAGAAGGAGTATGAAGGCGATGAAGAATATTTCGAAGAACAGCATCATGCACCCCAGCACGATTTTGAAGTTGTTGTAATGGAACTATCACAGTAACTTCAAGTTTTATTGATTCAGGTGAGTAAATAAAACCACGAGAAAGACAAAGAAATGGTGGTGGTGGTGGTGGAGGTAATACTTTCATACCTGAGGTACCATCACGATTTTTCTTTACACGCCTTGTCACAACTGTACGCTTTGCTGATTTATTCATTTTTTTTTTTTTTTTTTTTTTTTAATTTCTACACTAATAGAATACAAAGAGGGAGGCCAAAGAAAATTTTTTTTTTCTTTTTCCTTTACGTTTTCCCTTTTTATTTTCCTCTTTTAGAAGTTTTGCCTTACACGTAGAAAAAATAACAATAAAAAATAAAAAAAAGAGGAAGAGAAGAATTATTTTGGGATCGAAGAGAATTTACGCATGCCTGCAAAGATCATTTAAAAATACAAAGTTTAACAAAGCAGAATATCAGAAAAAAAAAAAAAAGAGGAAAACAATTAGATAACTAATCAAGAAACAAAAAAAAAAACGCAATTTTTTTTTTTTTTTTTTTTTTTTCTGTACAAAAAGTATAATATGCAATGAAGGAGAGGATGGGGAGAGAAGGAGGAAAACAATACAAGAAAATAAAAGAGAGAACCAAAAAAAGTGAAATAAGAATGTGTATATTTCATGACTGACTTCATTGTTCTTTTTTTTTTCGATGTCTTTGTGTTTTTTTATTTTTTTGTTTTGTTTTTGTTTTTGTTTTTAGCTTACCTTCATATTTTTATTTTTAATTATTTATTTATTTCGTTTTTGTTTTTGTTTTTTTTAAAGCTTAGGCCCTATTCACACTACTTTTCCTTTCTTTTTCATATTAATCTTCATATCAAAATTTCCTTCTTTCCCTCACCCTCTCATATATAAATATATATTTATAAATATATAAATATAACCTAAGCCGCTGTTGACCCCTCTCTTCTCTCTCTCTCTGCCCTGCGAAGTCCTACAATTCCCTCTGGTGTAACCTGCCAGGAGCGTAGAGCTCGACTATAATACCCATGCGTCAGTGGGTCCCAAAACATATCTAATTTAAAACTATAAAACAAATCACTTTTATCATCATACACCCAATCCTTAGCCCCATCAATTGTAACTCCTAACTCCGCCGCTGTTAAGTACGCGGGCCCCTCTCCTTCCCCACGTACGGTGCGTAAAAATCGATTAAAAGGATGTTGACTTCTATTATTACTTTCACTTAAAGTACTACTGGCCCGTCTCTCTCCCTCATGAGATATGCGGCGGCGTTCTTCTAATAATTTAGAAGCCTCACTTCGAATTGTATACGGATACGAGCTCAGACACAGAGCTGTAATACAGGCACAAAAGTCTAGGCAAACAGCTGCAATATAAACATCATACCCCCACCCATATTGAATACGACATTTACTTAAATCAAGATTTAACGCCGTACACTCTTTGCGATCACAGGAAGTGTAAAAGTGAAATAAAACACAATTGGCAATACCACAGGGTAAGGCAGCAAGAAGAAAAGACATGGCTACTAGAGAACTACATGAACGGGTAGGACGAAATACCATACGTAATATTGTAAACATAGAAATTAAAAGACATAAAAGTTGTACTATACATAATACCCACATTGATATAATGTAACCTATTACAAAAGAATTAGAAACTTCACATACAGTTTCACCTATTATTCTATCTTGTAAAATACGAGGAAAATTAGAACTTGTTCTATTCATACAAATTCCAGCTACACCTTCACGACATGCTAAAAAAATTCCAACAGAACGATAATGAGCTCCGTAAGTTATAATAAGCCATTCACTTGTACCCATACCAAATACTTGACAAAATACAGATGGTACTAAAAGACAAAGTAAAAAAGTAACAAAACGATTAAGTGTATTAACATTATTATGTTTTAATTCTTTATAAAGTAATTCCTTTTCTACTTTAAGAAGATTACGTCTTTGATCATAACTAAGATGTACCATAGTATTACCAAGTCTATGTGGAACTAATAATCTTGATGGAATATTCATAGGAGTAATAGGTTCAAAAGGTGATGCCCTATCACTATTTCTACCTCTAGTTTCAATATTTATATCACTAGTATTAATAATATCAATAGTATTAGGATTATTAATAATATTGATATTATCATCTACTACAGGTTCATGTGACACCTTATCATTAATAGTTGAAGTCATTGCATGCTAATATTTTAAAAGAATAAGTAATAATAAAATAGTAAATATATATATATATATTCCTAAATTATTTGTTTAGTATATAAATCCCGTCAAGACCTTTTTTTTTTTTTTTTTTTCGTGTGTGTGTGTTTATTTAATTTATTCAAAAAGAGAAAAAAGAGAAAAAAAATATATATATTTCTTTTATTTTTCTTTCTAATTATGATGAATTTAACACAGAATAATAGTATTTTAAAAATAAGCTTTTTATTTGTCTTTTCCGCCCCCTTTATTATTATTATTTTTTTTTTTTTTTTTTTACTTTTTTTAGAATTTCATCTGATTTAAAAATAAAAATCTTGATAATAAAAGATAATCTTAGGAAGAAAAAATTAAAGCCAATAAACCATATTTCTGTTTTAAAAATAGTAAAATAATAAAAAAATAAACAAAAATCCCAATTTTTTTTTTTTTTTTTTTAATATTTCTGAATTTATTATCTATATATATATATATATATATTCAAATATTAACCATTCTCAAATAGTGAGTAGCTAAAAAATTAAATGCTTCACTAACAATAGAATGTGATAGTGTAATTGTAGTTTCTATATTATGAATCTGATTATTGTTATCTTCCCTATCATCTGTACAAAGAAGTTGTAATAACATTTCACAATTATTAGTAGTGTTATTATTTAAGAGTTGATTAAGAATCTGTGTACCTTCCAAACGGTCATTATCACTTAATTGATAAGGTGTAACTCTTGAAGTTGAAATTACAGTTGATGTTAGTGTTAATGCCCATGAAGAAAGGCAAGAAAGTGTTTCATGCATTAAATAAAATAAATGTCTCGCCACAGCACGGATTCTTGTGAGAGAAACTATACCTTCGTGTGTACTTAATCCATTAGAAGTATTAATTATATTTATATTATTATTATTTCTATTAGAATGCATAAACCAACGTGTTAATTCTACAATACTGTTTAAAGCACGAAGAAGAGGAAGAATTAATGCAAGAAGAGCGGCTACCGCCTCATCATGTGAAATTATTTTTCCTTCTCTAACTTTATTAATTCCTAATTTCTCATGAATCCAATTTGGGGTAAGTTGAAGTAAATACTCTGGTATAACTTGTTGAATGGTATTCATAACACTCCTAGAGGAGTTTCCATTAGATTCATTATTATTATTATGACTATTCTCATAATAATAATAAGTTGAAGAAGAAAAAGAATTAAGGTCAATATCATCAATTCTCTGTTGTTGTTGTTGTTGTTGAAAAACCAATACATTATTGTTATCATATTGCTCTTGTTGTGGACAAATTATTGGATTCAATTGCAATAAAGGTTCAACACAAGAATTAACAGTTGTTTCTATATCTTTATTAGTGCGAGAAATATAATTAAACTCATTCATAGTATCAGTAGTAAAAATATTATTAGTATTATAAGGGTCTTGGGGAATGGATGGGGCCAATACATTTTCTTGCCTTATAACTGCATTATTATTATTATTATTATTATTATTATTATTATTAATTGCAGAAAGTATACTTGGTTCCTGTGGAAAAAATTTCTCCCGTAGTTCCTCTGCTTCCTCTACAAGAGAAGTTATATTCGCCTCATGTATTTCAAACCACGACCGCTGCCTTGAAATACTAGCGTAAATACGATAAAGTTGTACTCGTAATTGTGAATTTAATTGAGATGCATTTATATTTGTAGAGGAATGAGAATTAAAAGGTGTAGAAGTAGGAGGAGGAAGTGGAGCTGATGCTGATGATAATGATAATAATGAAGAAGAATTGGGTATTGTAGTTATTTTCTTTTCATCATTATTATAATAGTGTTTATTCCGTCGATGTTCCTTTTTTTCTGTTTTATTTTTATCATTATTATTAGGTCTATGATGATGTGGATGCATATTTATGGCCTTTTCATATGAGAGTGTACAAATAAATAAAATATATTTATATTTCCAAGAATGTTTCTTGTGTAAATCTTCGTTTTAATAATATGTAGATAGATACAAATAATAAGAACAAAATAAAATTAAAAGAAAAAAAAAAAAAAAGGGAAAGGGAAAGGGAAAAAAAATATTTCATTAAAAATTCAAAAAGAAAGAAAAAAAGGCAAGAAAAACACGGTGTATATTAAATAGCATTTTTTTGATATTATATATATATATATATATATTTTTTTTTTTTTTGTATGTATGCAAAAACGTCACCGCTAAAAACTGTGTAATTCCCTAATAAATATAAGCATAAATAAGCTTTTTTTTTTTTCCCCCACTCCCTTTTTTTTTTTTTTTCGTTTTCATAAATTTCCTTCTCTATTTGCATCTATATATATATATATATATATATATATATATATACAAATAAAGAAATAAAGAACCATACGTTACTTTATTATTTTACTCCAATCATAAATAAATAGTTTTTCCACCATTTCAGCACACACAGAAAAACAAACAAAATCAAAATAATAATAAAATATCACTTTCACTCACACACCACATCTTCATCATCATTACAAATACCTAATCCATAACTATTATCATTATTATCATTACTCCTACTACTTTATATATATAATTATATATTTATATATATATATTTATATATATATATATTATCACCGTGGTGTACTCTGAGGCAGTGGTGTGTGTGGGTATTGCGCCCGCCACGTATTCTCCTGCACTTGTGAATAATCCCAACACTTCGCACACTCCTTCGCCCACCACACTCTTCGCATCATTGATGTTTCTTTATTATGTGCAACATTCGGAAACACGACTGGGGCCAGGGTACTTCCAATGCAAAATCCCAACACTGTAAACCCAGAGAAGGTACTGAGTAATACAAATCCTGTATTTTTGCGGGAAATGATATAATAAGAACCCAATAAAGTTGAAAGAGCGGCGGTAACGGCGGCAAATGTTAATTGCTGTCGCCGCACGTGCCACTGCTGGCCCCACACGCCGCCTTCTTTTTCAAATCGAAGAAAATCACTTGGGTACATCATTGGGAGGTCTGAGACGAGAATAGTACCACCCTTGCCTGTCATTTGTATATTATTTATAGTTTTGTTTATAGTTTTTGTTTCCTTTTCTTTTTTGGTGTTGTTTTGTTTTGTTTTGTTTTGTTTAAGGGGAGGTTTTGTCTACTTCAATTGATTTTGATAAATACGTTATACCTTGATACTACAAATATGTAATGTATAGATATATACTGAGAGAGAAAGAGATTGTTAAATCTGCCCCTTCTAAAGTCAGAGATTTTTTTTTTCTTTTTTGCCGTTTTGAGGTTTATTTTCCTTTGTGTATTTATATATATATATATATATATATATAATAATAAATATATTTATTATTTCCCTCCTTCTTATCACACCACTTTGAAATAACTAGTAATATTTGATGAAGCGAAATTAACTATTGCAACTTTGCAGACTACTTTCTAAGAAGAGTAAGAAAAAAAAAAAAAAAAGAGAAGAGAAAAAAAGAAAGAGAATATCATAACTCTAGAAATTCGTAATAATTTTATAGTAAAAATTCAGCTTCTATACAATGGAAGCATGTTTTTTTTTTTTTTTTTTAATCGGTGTTTTTGTTTGCGTGTGTCTGAAAATCAGGCTAGAATTTTTATCATTGTTATTAATTTCTTTTTCGTTCTTTTTTCGGGATATTTAACTTTAGCTCAAAATTTTTACTTTATTTTCAAATTCTGTTTTCTTATTTATTTTTCATTAGCACTCATACACACGTTTTCTTTTTTTCTTTTTCTCGTATTATGTTATATATATATATATATAATAAATATAAATATATTCCTTTTTTTTTTTTTTTATTCCCTTTTCCTTTGATCTCAAGAGCCAACTCTACTATATTGGTAGAGGTAGTCTTTGAGTTATAGAAACGTATCGCAGAAATAAAAAAAGGAATATAAAGTAAGAGGGATGGAATGAGAAAAAAAACAAAAACAAAAAACAAAAAATGCAAGAGCTAGGAAATAAATAAATATATATATATATATATATATTTTTTTTTTTTATTTTTTTTATCCTTGGCTGGGGTTCCTTAATTATTATTATTATTATTTTTTTTTATTCCTTATTATTATCCTCGTTCAATTTTTTCTCTTTCTTCTTGTTATAATAGTTCTTGAAGGAGGAAGGATGGGTAGGTATATTCTATTTCTTAACCTTTTATAGTTAAGAAAAGAAATAGGAAAAGAGAGAGTTTATTACGGTTCTAGTTTTCTCCCCCATCTCCCTAATAATTAGACTCTCTTTTCTTGTGACTCTACGCATGAATGCGTAGAGTATCTTGCACTCTTTCCATGATTTTTTTTTTTTTTTTTTAAGGGTGTTTTCTTTAAAAAAGAACAAAAAAAAAAAAATTCTCTCTATTAATATAAAGCTCATTATGCTGATGCGACCTTATTTCTAGTTAACCTAGCAGACCAAAACCTCCTTTTACACTTGAGTAAGAAGGTTTCTCTTTAATTATTTTTATTTTTTATTTTTATTTTTATTATATATATTTTTATTTTATTTACTTCTTTTTTATTTATTCTTCTCTCTGCTCTTTTTTTCCCCCCCTTTTGCTTTGCCTGATGTTGCCATCACACTACCGACATGAGCATAATTCGCAGACATCTCATACAAATAAAAATATCGTAAGGAGCAGCTTCTTTATTTTCCTTCCTTTTTTCCTCCTTTCCTTTCTCAGTCCTTTCAATATATATATATATATATATATATATATTTATTTATTTTTAATTATTATTTAATAACGTCGGCGGGGTGGGCTGCGGCTACGCTCACGATCGCGATCGCGTGCAAACCGTTTTGGGCTGCGGCTACGACTACGACTGCGACTGCGGCGTCGGTGTTTACGTTCGTAGGAGTCAGAGCGAGAGCGAGCACGGCGGCGGTCACCGTAGTGATCTTTCTTATCCTCTCGACGATCCCCGCCGCGGTAGTCACGACGATCAGTGATGGGGCCGTTGTTATTATTATTATTATAAAACACCCGTCTTTCACCGCCAGGAGCATTATTGTAGTTATTATTATACCCCCCTTGGTGGGGTCCCCGCATGCTGTTGTGGTGCATCGCACTATTATTATTACGATGAAAATTATTATTATTATTATTATTATTATTATTATAATTATTGTGATGCATAAAGCGGTGGTCGCGGTCGCGTGGGGGGGCGCGGCAGTCGCGAATGACGTGTCCAGGCCGGCCACAGTTGCGGCACGACAACTCCGGCGCCCGGCACTGCAACGCGACGTGGCCCTCGCGATTACATTTAAAACAACGCTGCCGCTGCCGCCGCTCCACGTCAAGTCGGCACCCCTCGAGCTCCTGGCCGGCCATGCGCAGCGCCTGCTCACACGCCGCCTCATCAGCGAACCCAACGAAGGCGAAATTTTTTTTGTCGTGAATGAAAACATCGACAGGCTCCCCGGCGGCGGCGAAGAAGGCTCGCAGGGTGGCATCTGTTGTATTCGGGGGTAATCCCTTCACCACAACTTTAAAGTCGAGAACATTCTCGCGGGGGCTGGCACGTTTGCGTTCCACATCGACTGGGCCTCCATTCACTTCGCGGCCTGTCAACAAGAGGGCCGCCTCCACTGCCTCGGCGGTGTCAAAGCCAATAAAAGCATAACGGCGGCGCTGGTCTAGGAAGAGGTCAACAATGTTTCCAGCGGAGGTGAATAACTCCCGTAATTGTTCTTCGGTGGTGTTCTCAGCGAGGTGACGCACGGCGATTTTAAACTCCTCCCGGATACGCTTGCGTGGGTCGCGGGAGGCCTCCTCCCCTCCTTCGGTGGATTTCGGCTCATTTCCCTCACTCTCCTTTACCTCTGCAGTTATATCAGATGCTTCTCCTTGTGCTTGCTCTTGATTTTTATCCTGCTCCTCCACCTCAAGCTTCTTGCTGACCTGAATGATAGCTCCATTACCAAAGTCAAGACCATCCATGCGAATGGCCTCATTGAAGTCATCTTCATTATCGAAAGAGATGGTGGCTGAAGTTTTATCTACAGTGCACTCCGTGATATAGCCTGCACGGCTAAAGAACTCGCGAACAGCGTCTACGCCGGCATCCTCTGGAAGACCCTTAACCAGAATCGTGTACGGTGACATATTTCTTCTTTTCTTATATTTTATTTTTTCAAAAATTAAAAAAAAAAAGGTTGGCGAAAATAATGCGCAATTGGTTACTTAAATATCGCCTAACTTGCTGCTATCTAATTATTATTAATATATATATATATATATTAATTCCTTTATTATTTTTCTTTTTTTTTTGTTTATTTGTTTTTTATCCTTTAAAAAAGCTGTCTGGACGCACTGTCTTTTTAGCTTTATTCCGATCACTTTATTAACTTATGTGTTTATTTGTCTCGATGGAAATGAGTGCTGCTTTCCCCCAGAGTCGTTATTCTTTTATCATTAGGAAGGGTGTAAGATAGCAAGGAAATTATATATTATAAATATAGATATAAAGAAATAAAATTTCATATTTGTAAGCATACATCTGTAAAAACGCATGTTTGTTTTTCACTCTAGTACATTTACGTACACATACATTACATTATATATTCATCAATACCAGTTTGCTTTTAACATTTAACATTAGAGAAACATACATAATTATATAATTTATACAATTCCCATACTCAATCTCATTAAATAAATAATTTTCTTTTTTTTTTTTTTAATCCCCCTTTCATTCCACATCGTCGTTGAAGCAATAAATAAAAAATAAATCGAAAACCGAAAAAAAAAATAACGCAAAAATGATTTTAAAAAAAAAAATAAAAAGCAAAACATCTTCAAATTTCTCTCCAATCCCCTACTCCTCTCTCTCTGTCTCTATCTCTCTATCTCACACACACACACACACATCTCTCTCTCTCTCATCTCTTCCCTTTCACTCATCCCCTCTCTCATCCTTCATAACTCTTCCAACACTTCTGTAATTAAATATTATTATTATTTTAATCTCTCATTTTCTCTTTTCCTCTCAATCCCTATATTTTTTATCGCCTGTTCATGTTATAAACCTCCAGCAATGTATTTTAATATATTTTCTTTTTTGTTAACATCCATTCAACCCAGAAGCAGAGATCAAATAATAATAAAGCATTCTCATTCCTGACAGCGACGTCGTAGTGCCAAGAGAAAGGGTTCTCCCTCATTATTATTATTATTATTATTAAAGGATTGTGACCTATTCCCTGACAAAATATAATTCAGCCAATGTTGTGTCAGTAATTTCCAGTTTGGTATATTAATTGCAAAAATTTCTTCAAACTTTCCATGACTGCGATGCATTTCTCTTTGTGAATATCGTACTAGTAAATAATCTAATTCATCACTATGATATGTTCCATTTTTCTCATTAAAAAGTTCTGGATTTTTGGTATATCGTATTTGCATTCTTTTAATAATATTATTATTATTATTACTACTACTAGTACTCAGTTGAGATGAAATATCGGTTTCATAATTATCTCCAACTATACTCGGTGATACTCCAAATGTATCAGAAAAGTCATATTCACGCCAACGATGTGTTTTTGGATTTTTTTCTTCTAATATTCGAAACCATGATATGAATGGTAATGCTAAAAGAGATATTAATCGATGTTGAATACCTGATAATAAATTAAAAATAATAATAATAATAATATTATTATTATTATTATGGTAAATTATCTCATCTCTAATTTCTTGTTGTATTTTTAAAAAACGTTTTTTCTGAAAACGATTAATCCCTGTCATTGCTGCATAATCATCAATAAAAACAGTAACATAATTATTTTTATTATATGTATTTACTAAATTTAATTTATTTATACAAGATGAAGTATTATTAATATCTTCTTCAATAATACTATGTAATTTTTCTAATGCGAAGGCTCCTGGATAATTAAATATACTAATAAACACAGAAACTCCTACTGTAGAAATTTGTAAAATATATAATATTATTAAAAAAATTATTGTAAAAGTTTTATTTTTACTCTTTTTATTTAATTTTTTAGTTTCAGGTATTTGTTTTATTTTATTTTTTACTAAAATATTTGATGATGATGATGATGATGATGATGATGATGATAAAAAGAATTCATTTAAAGTCTCTGAAATTGCAGATGATAAAGGTACTAAAAACCATGGAAAAACTAAAATTATAAAACGCATTTCCTTATGAGGTAATAAACTATAAAGAGCAATAAATAAACTTCCTGGTATCAATAATACACGATAACGCAAACTTACATGATACCATAATTCAAATACACGACCACATTTTAATGAGAGTAAATTATGAAAATAACTTAAAGGGCTATTAATATTATTATTATTATTATTATTATCATCAATATTACTACTATTAATATTATTTCTCATCCCACACCAGGCAACTCCAATCTGAAACAATAAAAACGGATAAAGAAATAAAAAAGCACGAGGGAGGGCCTTTATAAAATACCAATAAATAGGTTCTTGCCCCCACCGCCATGATTGATTCTCCGCCGTATTAAAAAATAAAACAAAACTCTCAGGCCAAATCCATTTTCCCCATAAAAAACTATCTAACCCAACACTCACCCATAATGATAATAAAACAGCTGAAATTCCTGTTAACACTCCAGGTAATAATTTGATATTACTTTTAAAAAGAAGAAATAATGATAATGGGGCAAGTAAGACAAGAATATCACATCTAAAAAGTGCCGCTGCAGAACTTAAAAGTGCTATAGAATAATAATATTGTTGACGTAATATACATCCACATGCAAAAGTAGAAAGAATTAAACCATAGGTATTTGGTAAAAGTCGTGTTGCATAAAATATTAAATGAAATTGTGTGATACAAAGAAGAAAAAATATAGTGGAACTAAAACATTTTTTATTTTTTATGGAAGAATTTGATGATTTAGAATTTGGCAATGATGTTTTTGATTGTTTCTCTACTATATAATTATTATTACTATTAAATTTATCAATACCAGTTGCTACATGCCATAAGGAACAGCAGAAAAATATTCCTAATACAATACGACATGCATGTGAAAGTATCATTGGGTTATTTATCAATAATGTTTCCAAAGATAATAAATTTCCCATATTTTCATTCATATTTTCATTTACTCCCAAATTAAGAACTAATAATGGAATAGAAGTAATAACTGGAATAAATAAAAAAGCAAATGGAAGTAAAGTTACAACTGTAATAAACCAAACTCCAAGAAAAGTTCTTGGTACAACACCTGGAAATGTAATATGATCCCCACAGGCGGTGGTTTGACAAAAAAGAAAATCATGCATTGCCTGCATACCGAAACTCTCTTCAACCTTTGTATATGGACATAATAACTCACAAATTATAACAGATATACAAAGGATAAAGAAAGATAACCATCTTTGTACTTTCATTTTTTCTAATTTTTTAGAGAAAAAAAAAAAAAATAATAATAATATATCTTTTTTTTTTTTTTTGTGCAATAAAAATAATAACAATAGAAATATACTATTAATGGATGATGTTAGAACTAAGAAAAAGGAAAAACAAGAAAAAAAAAAAAAACGAAAACTTTATTACACTAAATAAATAATATGTAAATAAAGTTAAAAAATCATACAAGCAAATAGAAAAGCAACCGATAAATTAACCAATCAACAAAGTAACAATCAATAATAAACTTTTAAGAATCTCTTCTTACTTCTTCTGATAAAAAAAAAAACTCAGCTCAAGCAAGAAAAAAAGAGAAA